>VZTA01003414.1:235913-250066 GCA_013398855.1 Mohoua ochrocephala | reverse complement strand
CAGTAAGCACATGGAGGAAGGTAGCCTAGCAGATCTAAAGCACTCAAATTTTCAAAAGAGCATTTGCAAAGGTCGACTAATGAAAATAAACTCTCTTGGGGCAATAGGGAAGCTCCTTTCTTAGAATAATGGCAAGTTGAAGGGAACAGGGAAATAGAATAGGCTGAAATAGTCATCTTTCACAATAGAGGGAGGTTACCCACAGTGTCCTTTGAGAATCCTTCTGGGATCACCGTTTAGGGTATTCAGAAATGATCCTCCACAAAAAGGCATAAACAGTGAGCTGATAAAATACAGATGATACAGTACTGGTCTGGGTAGACAGAACAAAAAACTAAATGGAAAGAGTTGCAATGTGACTACAAATGATTAGTTATAGAACAGGAAATTAAATGTTGTAAAAGTAACATATGTGGAAAAAGCCAGTCCTGACCATACAGATCCAGTAGCAAGCTTTAACTGGCTTATGACCACACCAGTCAGTCAGATGTGAGAGCTACCTGAAAACAACAGTGGCAGTCAGGAAAAAGGAGCATCTACTGTATGGATCACCCTACAGGGGATCTGCAGCCTCCTGCTTCAGGGAACAGGTAGACAGCTTGGCTGGAGAGAGGGAAGGAGTGGCAGGAGATGTGCAAAACAGAAAAAACTTTCCTTTTCATAGGACAACAATCTTATTTATGGGATTTTGGTCCCCAGCTACTGTGGGATCTGATCCAGCTGAGCACATGCTGCAGGGCTCTAGAAATATTTACTACTGACCACCTATCTCCCCTTATGGAGTGGGCATTACTAACCTTGCCTTAAAGCAGGAGAACCACGGAAAAGAAAGCAATTTGACTGAGATCTTAGAGGGGATGCAGTGGAGTGGGAGTGCTGCAGTCCGTGTCCCCCAGTTTTGGGCCCAGAGCACTGGATTTCATCATGTCCATTGCTCTTCCTTCCTCTTCATGTACAGAGACTGTGGTAATTGTTCGGCAGGAGAATTGACTCACCTGCAAGATACTGACTGGGAAGGAACCTTGGTAGCATTAGTGGTTTCCAGTCTGCTAACAGCTGCGTAGTTCTGGGGGATCTGGAGCTACAGATGTGTTTTCTTCTCCATGTGCACAAGTCCTGTGAGCTGTGCCATGGCTCTGTGGCTGCAGACTTGAGAGGGGAAATCAGCACTTAATATGTATAAATAAACCCCACTGACAGCCATTGCAGTAACATGTGCTTTCAGCAGGCTGGAAGAGTAAGTTCTAAGACTTTCCTTCTCCTGAGCTAGAGTCCTATCCACATCTAGTGCTAGGAACGTGTGGGAGAGTTGTGAACAGGGCGGACTCTGGGCTTAGGCAAAGCTGGCAGCTGCCTGCAACACACTTTGTCTGACACATCCTTTGCCTGTGCAAAAAGACAGGTTTGGAGAGCCAAAAATACTGTTGCTTTCACTTATGGAAGGAGCTGCACTGTGTATTTACGTAGGAGTGATATTGATCCCGGCACCAGTCGCTTGTGCCTTACCCCTCGCTTCTCCCCTTCCCAGTCAGCCTCGCACTCCAAAGAATATCCACCTCAGCTCCACTCTTCACCAGCAGAAAAGCCAGGTTTAGCTTCAGCCCAGATCCATGGGGTAGGAACAGACATTTTGGTCTATATTTCCATGAAGCCTTGAGCTCCTCTGTTACAGCTGGGAGGACCAGCATGGCAAATTGAATCAGCTGCAGCACCGTGGAGCTCAGTGTGGGTTACCCACTGACACCCATCCTCCTTCCCATGCTCCCTCCTCATCCCAGACGAACCCTAGAGTGGTATTTGAGCCATGCAGTTTAAGTCCACACTGGAGAGCTATGCATGAGCTGTATTCTCAGAAGCAGTGTGGCCTAACTGCGTAACAGGGAAGCAATACCTGGTCCTAATGGAGGGATAGCTGGAGGAACTGTATGGCCAGGATATGAGCCACCTTGCCGTGGCGATACCCTCTCTGTACTGAGACCGTGCCTAGCTAAGGCGTGGCTCATGTAACCACAGGACAGATAAACAAAAGTTCTCAGCATCCAAAACCTCCCGCTTACATCATCATATTTGTAAAAACGTGTGCATTGTAGTGGAATGCTGTGAACTATCTGAGGTGTCTGCAAATCAGGCCACTTCTTGAAGGGCCTTGAAAGCGCAATTGCACCTCAGGACAGCTGAGCTATTGCTGTAATTTTCTGAAAAATTGAGCCTACTGTGTCCAACTTCCCCACTTGAAGCAAAGCAGAGCAGAGCAAAGAGGCACACCTCTCCCAAAACTTGTCTAGGCAACAGGAGACAGGCATTTTTCTCATGATGTCATTGTCCTGGAAACTTTTGAAAGCGCATTGCAAAGGAAGAAGCCTTGTGGGTCTGAACTCCCCATGAGCCTCTCCAAATGGGCCAAGCTTTGATGAAACCAGCTCATTATCTAAAGCGAGGAAAAACATGTTGGACGTTGTTTACCACTGAGATCACCCTGGTGGTTCTTCCAGCTGCCTGAGGATACTGGTGAAGACAGAAGGAGGGAAAGATGGAAAGAGAGAAAATGACTGTTTTGAAGTTTCCATCCTCAAGGTGACATATTTTCTTTCAACTTATTTGTTCTAAAGACCTCTTGAAAACACGTCCACCCAAGGCCTCTGCATCTCGGGTTCTGGGTGAGGTCCATAGTCTGAAGTTGTTCCCGGTGAACTTTGTTTACTTTTGAGTGTGTTTAATGACTTCGCTTTCCCTGTTCATCCTGGCATTGGAGTGGATAACTCTGACTATAAGAAAATGTATATAATGATTCCCATACAATTAGGGGCAATGCCAAGTTTCATCTTTCTTGACGTTATGGTTCAGGCCCATGAGTTTAAGCTCCGTACTGCTAGAAATTGCCACATTCTCATGTTGAAACTCTGGAGGATTTCACAATATATGAAGCTCATCACAACCACGAATGAGAGATTTTTCCCTGTTGTATACACTAGAAATTATGAGAAATGCAACGAAAATCCTGCCAGAGGTCTCCTGTCATCCTGTTAAAATCTTTTGTTTTCTCTGAGTTGGTTAGAAAACAAGAGCATGATGAGGCTTTTCCCAATTCATTTCTCAATGGTTATCTGAACCACAAGGTGACTCAGAAAGGGCCAGACCATGGTCCTGTCCTCTAAGCAAATCTACTGACACCAGTGGATTTACTGAGCACGTTCTAGGTCTGAAACCATCATCTGTATCCAAACCTTCTTTAGGGAGGGGGTTTCCATACTGACCTGTACTCCACCAGAGTCCAAGCTCTTTTCAACAGGAACCTGAGGGATGAACACTTGAAGGAGAGTCAGAGAATGGAAAATCTGATGAGGGCTCAAAATGTAATCCTTGACAAATAATGGAAAAAGCAAAAGGTTACTTTGGGAGTGGTCATAGAAAAACCTACCCAACAGAGAGGCATAGAAAGCCAAGGGTTGATTTGATTTTTCATTCTGGCTTCTCTTCTCCGGTCATCATCAAAGCCAGACAAACTTGGTTTTAACTATTCCTTGATACGCTGAAAAGGATTGACCACCAAGCTTTCAGTTCCCAGAATATGTCCCCACTACTTTAGCAGGAGACCAAGCAACAAGACTCAGGAATGAAATTTTAAAATTTCTGGAGATATGGGAGGGTGAGTATACTTGCTTGCACTAAGGAAGATGCTTGCCCAAGTGACTAAATGGCTAACAAGCCCAGCTTCAATTGATGGGTTGACATCTGGCCAGCTGGGCTGCTGAAATGGGTAGCACTAAGCCATTACCCTTTTGCTGGGCTCATGCTGCTTTGGATGTTCATTTCACACACGCTCTATGACTTGAGAAAATCACTGAAGAACATTTCTTTTAAAAATAGGCCAAGAAATGTTGCAATCACAGAATTATAGAATATCTCAAGCAAGAATATCTCAGTCAAGAATATCTCAAGGGACCCTTAAGGATCATCAAGTCCATCTCTGCTCTTTTCAGGACTACCAAACACTAAACCATACAACTAAGAGCATAGTCCAGATGCTTCCTGGACTCTGACAGGCAAGGGTTTAGCTATATATCTGTTTTTTTGATGGATGTGCTCCTTACAATTTTTTGTTCAACAATAATGCCCCACAAAACAACCTTTCTTCTGGGATCTGAGCAGTATATCCTCTGTCCACTGGGGGCTGGCTAGGGATTCTACAGTCTTTTTCATTCTCTCTGTATAATTATTTCTAACCTCTAGATTTTGGGACCCTTGAGCTACTTCCCTTTAGAACTGTAAGTACTTTATTTTACTTCAGTTTACATTAGGATAATCAGTAGTGCAGCAACATTTGGAGTTCTTTTGTGCTCAGCTCTGTATAGACACAGGAAGAAGTCATGGTCTAAGTCGGCAACATTCAGAAAAAGTACGGGATTTGTGCAGCTCAGGAAACCCTATTATTAGGAAGAGAGAAGGTTTTTCAACATGCTGATCCATCAATGGACAAAATAACACAAAAAAAGATATGGAAAAAAAACCTCCAAGAGTGATATCTTGCACCAAAAAAAAGTTGTCTGAATTATTTTACTTTGGTTTCTTAAGGCAAAAATAGTTGAATAGAAAATCTTTGTAGCTTTTCTGCTCTGCAGTAACTACAAGCGTGTTTGTTTCCAGGGCAGAATAAGGCTTCATAAACAATACGGTCTTTCCATGCATGAATACAACCTGAAAGGGATTTTTCTTTAATTTTCCCTTTTCCTTTTATTTCCCTTTTCCTTTTTCTTTCCTCTCACCCCCCGCCTCTCCCCTCCCTCCATCCCTCCACCCCTGCATTTTTACAAAAGCAGTTAACTTAATTTCAGGAGCTTGTGTGGTTTTCATTAGGATTGCAGTCTTTTGAAATGTCATGAGAACACCCAACAGGAACTGAAATTGATATAAAAGGGGTTGACTGAGATCACCCTCTGCATCCCGCTATCTTGCTTCAGCTTGCTTGCTTTTGGGTTGGAAAGTGAAGGATTGACAATTTCTGGTGAAGGACAGAAGAAAGGAGAGAAAGGAAGGGGAATGAAAGGGAAATGTAAACCAGTTTTCTCCAGTCTTACTCTCTTTCTGACCCTGCATGATTAGTACTGGGTGCTGTGAAGAGTATATCATCACTTTGCTGACCTTTGAGGGAGGATACACTGGACGAGGATGGTCCAGGTAACAGGGAGACAGCATGCAGGAACAGAAATGTGGTTATGTGTCTTAGGGCATGCAACAAGGCCATAATCTGACAGTATGAATCTTGCCAGAATGAGACCTCCCTGCCCAAAGCATTTTCTGAAGTCATCTAGGCTAACTTGTGTTTGCTTCCCCAGTTTGACTGGGAAGTAGACACACAGAGTGATGGGTGTGAGTGGTCTGGTGGGGTTGTTGATGTGAGCCTATACCTGTACACACACACACACATGTCCTCTTCAGATGTTGTCTGAGCTGCCACAGAGCTGTTTCTTTTGGAATAGAAGGGGCTTGTCCTTGAATATGCCATTTTTCCTGCTTTCCCCAGTCACCCAAAGGCAGGCACATTCCCACTCTGGGCCCATTCTTCAAGCCCTCTTCGTCAAGGCTGGGGGCTGCTGGTTACGATGGCAGTCTGTGTGACTGGGCCCAAGCTTTCCCACATGTGACCGAGGAAGCTCGGACTTCAAATGGGTTGGTGTGCTGGGGATGAGCTAAAGATAACAGGGTTGATTTGTTTGGTTTTATTCCCAAACCTGAGGGTCACCAGCATTTTGTCACATCATTCGTATGAATGGTGCCTGTGTAACCAGAGCAGGAATGTGTGTTTGAGCATGGAGAGGCAGAAGCTGGGTCCGCACAAATGAATGCTGAACATGGAAGGAGCGTGGCCACGATGGCCTGGAGCAACACTGCCGAGACACTGCTCTGCTTCTCTGTCCTGGCCCCATGCTGCGTTGCACATGTGTGCCCAGTGCCAGGGACTGGGGCAGGTTGGGGGGCTCTGTGCCGTGCTTCATTGCACATGAAAGCCACAGCCTTGGATGCTTCTTCTCTGAACTGGCTGAATTTCAGACAGAAATTTGCACCCTTAATAAAACTTGCTTTACTGAACACTGGGTCTGGCCTCAGAAGGATACTCAAGCTGCCTGTTTTCGAGTTACAGGGTTACAGATCCAGGCCTTTCCACTGTGGAAAAAGTCATTTGAGATGGCGTGTTGTTCCTTCCAAAGTGTGTTAGTCATGGGGAGCAGGCAGCACGTTACCAGAGATCCCCGGCCCATTAAGGCAGAGAAAGAACAAAGTAGTCCTTCTCTGCAGAACATACAAAGAAACATTTACTCCACATTTGCCTCTAATGCTGCAAAAGCTCTAGAGAAGAGAGGTGAAGGGAGGACATAAAATACTGGGAACAGACCAAATGGGAAGACAACAGAGGGGAAATGAGATTTCTAAAACCAGCCTGCATCTTCTGTCCAAAAATTTTAGGCTTAAGGATTCTCTGACAGGGCATTCTCTTCTTGGTTGTTCATGGTCCCTCAGCAAATCAGGCCTCTAAATAACAACTCAGACAGCCTTTCCAGCTACAGATTATTGTAATTTTAACTCAACCTGTGATGAGTTGTCACACACCTTTTCTCTGCAGTCTCCTAATGGACCTGTGCTTTGAAAATCCTCAGGCTGAGTGACAATAAGCATTTCAGGAAAGAAGATTTAGCAGTCTGAGATAGAGGCCAAGAAACAGTTAGCTGCACAAGAGTGTTTCTTTTAGTAAAGAGTGGAAAAAATGACAATGAGATGCTTTGATACAGAGACCTACACCCTGCAGTGTGGTTGTAGGGGTCTGTGTGAGGCAGATGCAGGAGGGAGGCTCTGCAAAGCCAGTTGACACTGGGGCCCTGCAGCTCTCCATCGGAGGAGGGTGGATTGATTACAGTGCTGAGAAGGCTGATAGCCGGTGTGACACTTAGAGCTTAAACAGGCACATCACATGGCATTTATCATTCATCTGTCCTTATTCATTCCTGCAAACCACAGCAGGGATAATAACCTCTGCACCAGCTGGAGGCATCTCCAGGCCACCTCAAAGGGGACCCTGGTCAGTGCTGTGACACCGGCCAGGTTCATGCCTGTGAGGCCAGGAGCAATCCCATTCAGCCAACAGCTGTGGCCTGGGGAGTTTGGGATGCATCAGTGGTTTTGATTATGTTTGAACTTCCTCTCCTACAATTGACAATTGTCATAGTCTGGAAATGTTTCTTCCTAGCAGTGTACTAGGCAAAAAAGATAAATAAACTATTTTTTTGGTTTGTTTTAGTTGCTGCTGGCATCTTAGGGGTCCCAAAGCAGGGAGCACAGCACACAATAGAGGAAAGAACAGACCAGCTTTCAGGGACCAGCTGACCTTTCAGACCCCTTGAGCCTTCACAAAAACCTTGCCAGTTACAAACCAGCTGTGGAATCAGGAACTCCTCGTGACGTCACTGCTGAAAAGTCCTAATTAGATAATTTCCCAAACCAAGCAGGTCTCAAGTGCCTCAGCTTCACCTTTAGCCCTGACCAAATCTCCCAATTTAGTGGTTAAAGGTTCAGTTCTGTGTCAGGTCAAAGGCGTTCCCGAGAAGCCACCTATTGTTCCAAAATGGATTTTGCCGTCTGATAGTATTTCAAGATACCACCTTCCCTGTGTGCTTCCCGTACCTCAGCCTTCAGCCCAGCTGCTTTAAGGAGAACAGCAGCTGTAGTGAACTGTCTTTCACCTTAACCATCCAAGGAACCTTCATCTCCAAAGCAGCCATGAATACAATCCAGCTCCCCAAAAGGCATTTGGAAAAGCTACAGTATATTTATGTGTATATGCCATTGCAAGGAAGCCGATAATAGCAAATAATGAAAGTAATAAGCCAGTCTCCTGGCACAAACTCCAGTGCTGTGCTGTAGGAACAGTACCTGTTGAACTGTAAGCTTCTGGGTGCACTTAACACATCCTTAGAAGCAGAGTGAGCCTGTCACATGCCCCTGAAATGGATGGGAAATGCAGTTTGGAAAATGCCACTTGAGACATGTGAGTTTATGGCACAAAAGAAAGGAGGATGCCAATACTAATGAAATAACAAGGAATGTGCTTCTTGTCAAACAAACATGGAACAGCAAAATAAAAAGGATTTTCCCATCCTTCCACTCTTTTTTTTAATGTTTTCCTTTTTAATCACCCTTTTGTTTAAGTCTAGCCTTATCAATTTAATTTTAATTCACTACTTCACTCTAATTTAATATTAATTCAGTGAAATATCGGGCTTTACTTCTCCCCGAAAAGAACAGAGTATAAGGCCCCTGTTTTTAATCCATGGTGTTGGTTGCAGTACTGGTGTGAGATGTGTAGTGCATGCTTGCTGTTATGCTAAATTCATTTAAATTCTCCCCCAGAAAGCCACAAGACAAGGAGGAAAGGTAAAACTACTGTGATCACAAAGACAGCCCTGGGCCTTCGTGGGGCACGGGAGTACAAAGGGAGACGTGTGATGGCACCATCACCGTGCTTATCTGGGGATTTTCTTTTTAGTGAAAATCAGAAGGGCCTGCCAGATCTCTGTGCTTCAGGTTAAACATTTTTAATTTGTTTATTCTTGTCTGCATTCCACTCATTTTTCTGTATGCCCTAAAATATCATTTGAAGTTTATTACAGTCACTCTAAGAAAGGTCACGTGGTAGGTTTGGCACGATGTCTGATTTTCCTGTTCCCCCAAATTACAGCATTTTGTGGTTGACCTGTCTCCTGTGAACCTTTGCTTTTTGTTGCCTTGCTGAATTCTTGGAGATAAGCAATTCACTTTACTTTAATATGACACTCATTCCCCTGTCCACGAATGGATAAGGGGCACAAGGAAATGGTATATTGCTCTAAAATAATATCTCGCTGCTTAATGATTTTCCTCTGGATGCTAATTATTTAAAATCAGAGTCAGCATGTATGTTTTAGCAGATTTTGAAATTTTAGCTGCTTTTAGCAACAATTTTAGAATTGTTGCTTTTAAAACAAAGCATCTACAGGGGTCCTCGGATTACACAGGCAGATCCCCTAATTTTAAAGAGCATAAAATGAAAGTCTCAAAATCACTGGGTGGAGAGACACCTGAAATTGTTCCTCATGGCTTAATACTTCACAACAGACTTTCTCTGCCACCTGGGGCCTCTGCTGCAGAGGAGGAAAGTCCCAGACTGGGTTCACTGGTTTGACACTGGACCCCCAGACTTACCTCAGCAAGGGCAAACCTGAGTTTTGCTACCTAGCGGTGATGGGCTGAGTGTTCCCCACCACAGGAAAGGGAGTACTGTGGAGAGCCTGCAATGGTGATTTCTACAGAAAGAAGCAGCCACTCATGTAAGCCAGCCTTCACCCAGCATCTACACTAGCCTGACCAGCTGTGAAAGGCAGCTCACCCTTTTGTCTTGACTTACAGGGCAGCCCTTGTCCGGTGGTTCAGTTTATAACTCAAAAAACTCTTAAAACAGGGATTCCTTTTTACAAAAAGGGGTAGTGGAGATGATCAAATGCCATCTGAATACTGAATGAGTGAGCTGGTGAAAAGGACCGAAGAGGAAGTATGAGCCACAGCTGTGCAGAACAGTGCACTCTGCAAGAAGAGTGCAACACTGCTGCTGCTGCTGCTGCATCATCTGTGGGATGTCTGCTTATGCAAAGACAGAGGAGGCTGTGCTGGAGCCCTTCCCCAGGAGCCCTCGAGGCAAGCAATTTTCACGAAAGTCTAAATAAGCACGTGGATTTCTGAAGCACTTAGAAAAACTTTCTGCGTAACAGTAAATCTTGATCTTTAATTACAGTGGTGCTGTTCCCCCATTATAGCTAGCGGGGTGTGCGTGGGAGGAGAGCTCTTCAATTGCCTCTGTCTACCTGAAACTTTAAATAGAGAAATACAGAAATAAATGGTCAGAGACATAACTACGCTGAAATGCAAAACCCCATGTTTGTATGTGTGTGTATATGTGTACACACATGTGCACATATTCTGATTTGCATTACTATCACTTTTCTTTTTTCTCCCAAGCCATCTCTTCCAGGCTCCAACTGTAATTTTCCTGAGGCATTGATTTAATCTCCCCTCGATCTGTCCTCATCACTGGGATCACTGGGATAGAGGCCTGGAAGCAAAGCATCCAAAACCTCACAGCCAAAGCAAAACAATGTCTCCTTTCCCCAGCGTCCTAATAAGTTCAAGAAGTTATGTGAAACCAAACAAAGTAGTGACCTGGTCACATAGCTGAGCGCTCCAGCCCCCACGCCGTGCCATGCCGTGGCATGCCGTGCCTCCCTGCCAGGGCTGGCAAGCCCTCGGCAACCTGTGGGACATGACCACGATTGCAATGCACGTGAAACCCATGCTCCAGTGGATGGGCCTGCTGTGAGAGACTCCAGGGACATCAGTCTCTGCCTTGTCCCAGCTCAGTGCTGCTCCTGGGGTCCAGGCTGGCAGCAGCATCCCTGCCCACCTGCATGATGGCACACATGGTGTGCACCCTGCAATGGTGGGCCGCTGAGGTCTCCAGAAGTGCAGGAACACGTCTTTGAGGAAGTCTGGTACTCTCTGGTGACATAACAAGCTTTCCAGAAGAATTCTTTGCTTTATCTTTCCATAAAGTTTACTGATTTACAGCGTTCTGATGTTATTTAGTCAGAAGGACTTAAATTGGTTGCTTGTACCTGGCAAACCAGAAGAGCAGTGTTACTGTGGTGGATGGTTTTTGGGACATGCAGGTGTTCTCTTGCAATTGTGTGAGTTATCACAGCACATTTAAGAGTTACTTCAGCTGCTGTTCCCATCAGTACTATAGGCCTTAGTTTGCTTTGCGTGTGGTTTGGGGAAGAACTTCTATCTGTGCGAAGAAAATCCTTTCAAGCAACACTTTGTGTGGTGCTTCCAGACCCTGAAGATCACAAATCTCACGGGAGGAATTTATTGCACTTTGTTGCGTCACCCACGTGAGTGGCACACCCAAGGAGACAGAGCTCACTAAGTCACCACCTCAAAGCTACGACTCTTCAGCTACAACATAGCTCCCAAGGCATGTAGACACCTCAAGGACATGGCACTGCTAACAGAAGTGGGAACCTTGCTCTATTTAGCAGAATTATGACTGAAAAGTCTTTTTCCTTTTTTTTTTAACATTCACTTGGAAAAACCCCACCTTTCTTAAGATGCTAAAACAATATTACTTATGTTCAAGGCTTTGCTCTGGCTGCTCTGACCTGTCGATAATTCAAAGCTTCAATTTTAGCACAGTGCAGCTGCTCCTGAGCATTCATACCAGAGACAAACCAAGGAAGGACCATGCCAAGTGACTGAGGAGCAGATACTGTGATGTGGTGTGGGGCCCGAGACAGCCCCCCGGCATGCTGGGCTGCCCTGGGAATGACAGGGTTCAGTGTCTGCATGGAAAGCAAAATTTCCCCCTATTTTGGAGTGCTATAAAAAAGTGTGTCCTAATACAGCTGACCAGTTGGCCCACATCATGACGAGGAGTTTGCTGGGTGGCCAGGCTGCTGGTCCTGCCGTGCCATGGCTCTGTGAGTGACACCAGCCCCTTGCCCTCCTCTGGGGTGTCTGTACTGGCAGAACCTGTGGGGCTGACAGTGGCGCTGGCAGCGTCAACACGTGGGACTCACACCCGTGCCCTGACCTCCCCAAGCATCCCTGTGCTCAGCCACACAGCCCCTCACACTGGGGCACCCTCCTGCCTGCCTGAGAGGAGCAAACGCTGACTTGTGAGGCTGAGTTTATGTTAAAAATAGTCATTGTGCCTGAAGGAATGAATCCTACATTGTTTTTTCACTTTCCTGCTGTGCTGCTATTTTTTTCATCTTGTCCCTCATTAAGTGTCTCCCTGCCTCAGCGTGGGCAGCCCTTTACTCCCCAGTTTCCAGCTACGTGGTGTGCTTTATAGCTTTTCCCAACTACTGCATGAGGACTTCCAGATGAATTCTTGGCGTGAATGCTGCCTTCAATAGAGCCTGAGAGATTAATTAATCTTTCCAGTAACCTCAGTACGTGGGTTAGTAGTGGTCAACACTGCTGCTCCTGTTGTGCAGAGGACAGGATCAAGTAGCTGGGGGTCTGAGCAGCTCGCCCAAAGCTGCAGTAGAAGTCTCAAGGCTCAGTTACCAGGCCTGAGGTCTCACTTTCTCATTTGGTCTCAAAGATCTGGTTTTCCGTGACCTGGTTTTCCTTCAGAATCTCTCCTGTAGTGTGTCCAGACTGGCATGAGGGATGTCTCAAATGGGGAGGGACATTTTCCTGGGGGTCTTTGTACTCAGGCCTAATTTCTTCTTGACTTGCCTATCACACAGCCTCAGTCCCCCCTGCTGGGGACAATAATGTTTTTGTTATTCATTACAGAACTTAAATTAACTGAAAAAAAGAAAAAAATCAGACTCTTCCTTAAGAAGCTTTTAATTTAATAGGTGAAATGTCAGGGAAAATCAATGTGAGTCTGTTTCCTCTCTGCTTCATTATGCACTCCATTAAACAGCTTTTATGTTGTGTTTATAGGTTGGTTGTGTGTTTCGTCTTTTTTTTTTTTGGTTTAATTTATTTTAATTTTTTTATAAAAGAAACCTTTTTACATTTATGATGTAAAGCAAGCTCGGCTGAGAACCAGCACTACAAGAAATACGTTTGGCTGGAGCAAGGAATCTGCGAGACCACAAACATCAAGATGTCCCTAGCAAGAGGCTCTGTGGTGGGACACCATGGAGGGGAGGTGGGTGGGGAAATCAAACAAGTTCCAGACAATTTGCTGATTGCAAATCTTCAGAGGTATAAAATGTCCCTAAATTATTATGTCCCCTCTTGCAGTGTTAAGAGGGGTCTGATTGCCCAACCTGGAAAGAGAAAACCGCAAGCGACTTGTTAACGTTTCTGTCTCACCCCTACGGTGAGGAGCGAGAGAACGCCTTTTCCAGTTCGTAAACACCGCCTGGTTGACTGGAGAGATGTTCTCGCCCGGATGTGGCAAATTTTATAGCCGTGTGAATAAGAAACAGAGCACGCAAAGGAAAGTATTACAGTTTAAGGGGTGATAAAACTTAATGCCACCCTGCTCCATTCCTCTCCCGTCCCATGTTTTATCAAAATGTCCATTGAGAAACTTTGAGTTTGATGAGGCTTAGGAGGCAAAGAGGATAGTAAAATAAAATCTGGAGAACAGTAGAGATGTAATCCAGGATAATATACTTATTTTCTTTGAGTAATGGAAGATAAAAGCTCATGACTAGATCATGAGGTTGAGAGTGAAGTTTTTCATTCTTTTTTCCTTTGATTTACCACAGGATTGCTCAGCAAAGTTATTTTGTTGCTGGATGTCTCAGTTTTTCCAAGTGTACTGTGGGGACAAATCTTGTCCCGCTTGGGCTAAGGCTATGAAGGCTAATTTACCATCATTTGTAAAGTGCTTTGTGTCACCAAGGGCCAAAGCGTCCAAGGGGAGAATGGATGCTGATAATGGGGCTGTAGTTGCACTGCGAAGCCACCTCCCACACTGCAAGGCCAGCCTCTGCATTTTCACTGCTCTTATCTTCACTTGCACACATTGCCAAAGTATCTTAAAGTGGTGGTAAAGCCTCCGAAGCCTTCTAGCGTAGGAAGGCAAGCAAAGGGAAAACAATTTTTAGGCAGCTCTGGTTGGGGAAACTAGACCGTCACCACTCCTCAGTAAACAGATTTCTGGGCAGAAGAGAAGACAGAGAAATCACTGAGCATCAGCAGTTCTTGCACGGAAAGCACTTCATCTGGGTAAGCTGCTGACCAGCAGGAGCAAAGGTCTCCACTCAGGATTTACAGGGAAACTCTCACGTCAAAGCACAGAGGACTTCCATGAATCAGGTTGCTCTTCCAATTGCGGTTGACAGCAGGAAGGTGTTAGTGGTC
The DNA here is from genome assembly GCA_013398855.1 of Mohoua ochrocephala. Lineage (NCBI taxonomy): Eukaryota > Metazoa > Chordata > Aves > Passeriformes > Acanthizidae > Mohoua > Mohoua ochrocephala. The sequence continues at coordinate 236,149 of VZTA01003414.1, read as the reverse complement.
AGGGAGTGAAAACTGAGGACTCCATTGCTGGACTAACCAAACAGAGGCAAGTTAGTGAGAGAGAAAAAGGCAAAAAAAATGATGATTGATGTGATCATGACAACGGTGACTTTATGGGGAAAGTTTCAATAGGAATGAGTAGGATCATTACGGTGCCACGTGCCTTAGGGAATGAGTCAACAAAGTACCAGGAAACTATTCAGCAGAGGCACTGCAAGGGGAAGGGGAAGGGGAAG
>VZTA01003414.1:125491-235486 GCA_013398855.1 Mohoua ochrocephala | reverse complement strand
AGGAAAAGGGAAGGGGAAGGAAAAGGGAAGGGGAAGGAAAAGGGAAGGGGAAGGGGAAGGGAAGGGAAGGGAAGGGAAGGGAAGGGAAGGGAAGGGAACTACAGAGCATGTTGGGAAGATCTCTGGTAAAGTAAAGATGGTGGGGAAGATTGCATTGCTGTGCCAGTTGCTGCCATGTCACACTACCAGGATGGTTTGTGCTATGACAAGTAGTGCTACTGGGGAATGCATTGTCTGTGGCCTTCCCCCCAAAAATGCATTGATTATAGCTCTCTGCTATCTCAGAGGATAGAAATGTTTGAGACTAACTTGAAAATTACATCTAAACCCATCATAGCTCAGGCAGCTCCAGCCAGGTGTCTTACTAAGAGATCTCCAGACATGGAGAGGAAGGCAATCTCTTGTTTCTCCTGAGCATGTACAGCCTGAAAAGAAAAAAAAAAAAACAAATAATGGGAGAAAAGAATTCACATATTTCAAGTCCAGAAGTAGAGATATACAAAACAAGTCTCTTTTGCATGACTGAAATGAGTCAAATGGTGGGTTTTTTTGAATATTTGTCAGTTTTACTGAATTGGTAACTCATACAGAAAATCTAGGGAAAAAAACAAGCAAAAAAAAGATGTTGTTTGAGAATAATCTCATTTTTTCACCTGAAGACAGAGAGGTCTTGGGAAGTTGCACCTGGTTTTCTCGCCACTAGCAAGTAGTGAGGAGAGCAAGAGCCATGGTTTTGAAACTGTCATCAATCAAACAACTACCCTTTTTTTTTTTAAGGATTGACGTTGGGATCGTCAGGAAGCACTGAGTATCTTTCTGAAAGACAGAAAGTTAGAAAAAGTATAAACTCCCACATATTAGAATTCATTGTATAAAGTATGTAGTAGTGGGGATTTACATAGATTTTCTTGGGATGGCCACCAAAATATTGACGTATGTCTGATCAGTGTGGTTCATCTGCTTGGCATTCATCACTTTTTTCTTTTAATTACTATTTTTGATTTTTTTATTTCTTATTAGGGAAAACATTTGGACATGTTGATGAATGGAAAACACATCAGAAACTGCTCAGGATTAATTAAGCAAATCCAATGGAGTAAGTCATTCTCTGACTCCTGTCTCCTGGGCCATACACAGAGATGTTTGTCTCTGCGAGAGAAAGGATTGATTAAATTGGTGATCACGTAATATACTCATTAGGAACTCATTCCCTTGGTTGGTTAAATAATTGGATGCAAATTAATGCTCTCCTTCAAGAACACTTACAAAAAACCATTTAGTTCACTTTTTTGTTTCATTTAAAAAGAAAAAAGACTACAAAAGGAATATTTTTTACTTTGTTGCACATTGTAACTAGAACTTCAATTGAAATCAGAATATAATAGTTTAATTTCAGAATTAGTTTATTTGACTCTAAGTTTTTAAAACTAAAATATTTTTTAAATGAATTAAAAAAAAAACCACTATAGATTTTTACTTTAAGGCGTTCTGTTGTCCTTATTGATGCTTCCTATTCCTTACCATTGAGCAGGGTGGTTAAAAGTAGCTATGCTTCCTGATGTAAAAAGCAAGAAAAAAATACCCCACCCCCAAAACCTTGAAGGGCAATCTCGCTCTGTAGATTACGGGAGAAAAGCTCATTTTCCATGAGGTCTATTGATTTTCCATAGTTCTTTTCAATTTTTAAATAGGCTTAGTCCATACCTCCTTGTTCCTGTGTTTTCTTAAATACCTACTAACAATCCCAGGCTGTAACACCTTCTCATGCGTGTTAGCCCTGGCAATGCTACAAAAGTGTCCCTGCCGTCGGGGGCTCCCGTGGGCATTGCTCTGCACTGGCACAGTGCAGAAACCATCCTTCCTACTGGATAAGGTCCAAAAATCCAAAAGCCTGGTTACATGATCTGTCAGGCAAGGTACAGTCCAAATCTAAATAACTTCTCTAGTGCCTGAAATGGCTTTGCTCATACACCAGAGAAATATGGAAACACTGGAAATTATGTTAATTGAATTTCCCCTCCTCCTCCTTTCGTCCACAAACCCCACTGCATTTTAAAAAATTCCTTTTTAAAAATAACTATCAGAGCTGGAAATTAAGTTCACATGAAGTGAGTTAAAGATGCGAGTAAACTTCTGATTAAATTTACTTGGAAAAAAAAGAAAGTACCACTGAAGGTGAGAGGCCAGACTTGTGTAAGGCGGCGTGGGCTGAGCAGCCAGTGGGTGTCCAGCACTGGGGCAGATGAGCATCACGCCAGCATCACCCATAGCTCTCCCTGAGCAGTGAGTTCTTATCTCCACCTGCAGTGTGTGAGCCCAAACTGGGGTTTGGATTTCTGTGGGAAGCGGGTTTCCCCCTGCCACAGGCTGCGTGCTTTCGCTGGCGTGAGAAGCGGCTTCCTGCCTTTTGATAACCAACTAGCTATGGCAAAATTTCTGCCTAGTGTGCATTTCCCAGGGCTTTGTCACTATGATTGAAGCAATATTCTTTCCACTGCTTCTCCTGAGAGACTTTCCAGTGCTTGATACATCTGACTGTTGAAGTGTTGCCTTCAGCATCCTCTAATTACAGTTTGAAATTAAGCTTTTTTTCCCACCCTGGCTTCCACTGGTCTGCTGCTGGGACGATGTTTTCTGGAGTAATTCATAGCAAATGAGTTTCAGAAGGGCAATGACTAGATAGAGAAGGGTGGAAGACCGGCTTTTGCTCTAAATAGTCACATTACTGTTTAGGATTTTTCAGTGTTTCCTTTGAAATGCAAACAGTGCCTCTGCAACAAAGCCTCATGGGCATTGTACTCTTCTGGGTTATGAACAATTATGCGGGTGGGAGCTCAGTGTCTACACTTGTCTTGGACCTCAACCATATCTTTCTGACACCCCTGAAGTGCTCAAGTTTTCTGGTTGCCCTTTTCTTCTTGCCGTACACACACTCCCCAGTATATCCTGTAATACATCCTGATGTATATCCTGTAATGGGTCCACACAACTGCAGTCTCCCATTTCCCTAGGGCAACTGGTACATGCAGTTTTGCACAGGGGTGCCTGGAGGCAGAATACCTGCCATGGACAATCTCCCTCAGGTGAGAACTAAGCAGGAATCAAAAACTTTAAACTGAGAGCATTTCTTGAAACCAAAATGTTTCAGAGCTTAAAAAATGTGGTTTGCTATTGCACAGCCAAATGGAAAGCAGGCCACATAAATACTTTTTCCCAAAACCCTTGTCCACCTCTTCCCTTTTGTTCTCCCTCCCAGAAACAGAGAAAACCAACCAAACATTTTCAGTAAGCCTGGTGGCAAAGCGCTCACATATTGAGGATTTAAATCCTTGCTTAATCATGGGGCTGCAGCTCCATCTCTCACTTTTCTAACGAGGATTTCTTTCACATCTCACACCTTTGCCAGGAGAGACTGCAGGCAGGCTGGCAGCAGGGGCAGGAGCCACATGCCCCACATGTACAGAAAGGGGCCCCATTCCGCTCTACCCAAAGGAGGCCAAAGAGGGTCGAAGATTTTTCATGGTTGGGGCTACGGCAAATAGCCTTGAACTTTTTCCTGTCTTCCCAGCTGTCACCAGGTATGACACCCCACATGTGAGAAATGTTCCTTGTAAATCAGCCACTTCTGATGAAAAACTATTTTGCACCCCAAATTAAGAGCCAACTCTCTCGGAGTCATACATGATACCACATCACCCACCCTGGTGTCGGCTTCTCATTCTCTCTGCAACCAGACAAAATAAAAAGATTTTATTTAAGTAACAATCTGAATGGCTTAGAAAAAGAACAAAAATCTAATTTTAAACAGATTATGGTGAACCTCTTGTAAATTGTGTTTAATAAGAAGAGGACTTAGAACAGGGCCTATAATGGGTCTGAGTGACTGTGCTGGGGAAAGGTCGTTTCCTGGTGGTTAACAGCTAATTTTTCTAACAATTGAAATGCAGGGATCATGCATATAGGTTTCTAATGGACACTCGGTGAAATGGTAAGAGGATTGATGAATGCCAGGTGGCCACACTTCACTTTCCTATTGTCGAAAACTCCATTTAACGCAGCAGGCAGCAGGATTTCTGACCACCTGAATCTGTATGGAAGTGTATGGGCAGTCTGTAGCCATATACAGTTCATACCTCCTCTCCTGAGAAATAAAAACCATCGATAAATGGCATCACTGCAGTAGCTCCATTAGAAAGAGCACCATCAAAACTACCCAGTCCTGGAACTCAATCCCCTAAGCATCCCGGAGTCACCAGAGGTACCACTGTCAGTTAACTCTGTAATTGCTGGCTCACTGCATTGCTTTGCTCCCGGAAGCAACAAACCAGGAATGCTGACTCCATGGGATCACAAGTGCTTCAAGAGGTGGCCTGCAAAACTCACCACTGTAGGACCAATACGGGAAATAAATACATTAATATGGCTTTTTGTCAAACTCTCTTACCATTCTGTATGCTGTTGACAGTCCTGTTTTTCAGGAGAAATGTTGTTTATGAGTTCTATGCGCTGTTCTCTGTTATGATATACTTTACTATTATTAGTATTATTTGTAACGAGATTAAGTTGTGGGGTTTTTCCTGAAAAAATATGGTTGCCCCTTGTAAAAGGAGACCTTTTTTTTCCTACGGCTTTGAAAAGTCCTATTTGCATAAGTTAATGCTTTATATCAGAATTCTGTTTGTAAAAAAAAAAAAAGGTTGGTAGACTCCACAATAGTATTTTTCACTCAAAATACAGACTGGAGACCCATTCTGGGCCTTTTGCTTACTTTTCCTGGCAGTAATGTCTATCTTGAAAAGGACTTTGATTCTGAAATTCAGAGCTCATTCAGGGCTGCAGAGGTTTGGACATTCAGATTTATAGTTTGCAACACACTTTCCACTTTCACTGGCCATCTCTCTCGCATTTAAATTTCACTTGCTTAGAGGCAGTCTGCCTTCACATCCTGGAAATGTATCTAGGCAACTTCTCTTGAAAAGCCTGTAGAATGTGTCCTTCTTCTGGTGCCACATCATATAGGTTGCTCCCCTTTGCCATATGGCTCCACTGGAATTTCCAGAAGCTTATAGATATACAATGAAATCCTCCTGAGATTTCTGCAGAGTAGAAAAACTGATACCAGAGACTAAATTTCTTCGGACTAGGAATCTAAAGAGAAATTAATTTCTGACGAAAATGATCTGTACAAAACAGCTGATAGGTACAAGACACTGTGCAGTTTTATTATATGGTACTACATGTTAAATTCTATGGGGGCTCATGCTGGGATTTAAATCCACAGTGGTTAAGAGCTGGGTTTCCCAGAGGCTGTGACATTTCCAGATGAGCTGTGTTGCCTTAACACTCTGGAGAGCCACAGGCATTTTAGAGCTCTTCCCAATCAGTTTCAAGAAAAAGAACTGGGTAAAAGACAAGATTCTCTTTTTAAAGGTGTGAAAAGACAAACATCTGGGGAGGTTGTGGGAAGACAAGGAGAGACATGAAAAATGGAAAAAAGAGAGAAGATCAGTGAGACCCAGGGCAGATGTGGGAGTGGAAGACAGATTCTGCTGCCCATGAACAGTAAGGCAGCAATAATCACAGAGCCTGTGCTGACTAAGATTTGCTCCTCTGCCTCTCCCGTACTCCTCCAGTGGAATGAATTTCTCATGTTATGTAGCTGCCTCTTGGTCCTTCCTGCTCTTTTTGGTATTGCACAGATCACAGTCTAGTGGTTAACACTTAAGATTGGGAGCTGGGCTTCTTGGACTCTGCAGCTTTGTGACTGATATATTGTGCAGCTGCGGGCAAGTTACTTCATCTTTCTGCACCTTGGGTCCATGGTCTTCAGAGGATGACAGTACCAACTGCTCTGCTGGAGAGATTATGGGGCTCAACTAAAGCATCTTTGAAAAGCTATGTCTGACATCTCGGATGAAGAGCAAATTGGTAGTAATGCACATTGCTCCTCATGATGCAATGCACTTATTAAGAGAAGATGTCTGCAGGCTCTTGGAAGGGTTGTGGAAATCCTAAGGAAAATTATCTAAAGGAGGGTCACTCACAGGCGTACCAAAGCCTGAGTTAAGCTTTTTTCGAGTTTGCCAGATCTTATGAAGGAAAGAACATGTGGACAGTGGATTCCAAACAGAGCCAGGGCACTTCCTATCTTACAGAAAGGGAGCTCAACCAGAGTTCACACTCATGGCCAGAGGGTTTCTCACCCTTCCCTAATACAAGTCAATCATTAAGCACACACAACATTAAGTTTTTGTGCCTTTATGCAGGAAAACACAAATTCAATCCAAGAACAGCTGTCAAGACCTTCATGTGCTTGGGCTAAGGATGCATGTCCTAGTCCTCATATGCCACCAGTGCTGGAAGTCTCTGTTTCTCACAGCTGGAAGTCGGGGTTCAGGGAAATAAATTTCAACTTTGAGAGACTCTAACAAAATTTTCTCCATATGCAAGTGTTGAAATGAGCCAAATACAGCTGCCTCCCGCCAGCCCTGGAATAACAGCCTCAGCTCCTCTAAACTGTCAGCAATAAAATTATATTTGCTTTGAGCAACACCTTGGAGAATGGAGTGAATTGATTTTTTAAGGAAATAAACCCTATTTTGCAAAATGTATTTATTGTACACACTACCTTCCACTAAGTGGTATGGAGTAATAGTATCAGAGAGCTTTGTGTTCTTGCAGTGTTTTCCTCCGTGCGCCTTGGTGAGCTTACCTCCACAGTCCCAGCTCCCAGCTCCTACTGCTGCCCTCACTTTGCCAAGGGGAGATCACACCTTGGCCAGAGGTTTTCTCACCCTTCCCTAGTGCGAGACATTCCATGAGCACACACAAGCTGTACAGATCATCCATGATGACTGCTGATTTAGCATTCAAAGGCTGGGAAGGAAACATTTTCCCCCTCTTGCTGGGATATGCCCACACCTGCAGTCTCTGAGCATGCCCAGACCCTGGGACGGCTGCCTCCATGGGGAGCAATCGCAAGTCTGGGCACCTTCGTATCACTCTTCTTTTTCCTACGGAGCCTGAACAGGAGGGAGATGATCATGCAGAGAACACATGTGGATGCTGATTTCTGTTGTGTGACCCACACCTTCCTCCGCACCTCATTACAGGGGTATGAAAACAAGCTGGTAAATGGCCACATTTGCATTAGTGTTGTACCTGCCTCCCTTTCCCTTTGTTCCACGCATAAACACAGTGATCTTTGCTGTTCTGTGAACTTTGAAACTCCTGTACTGTGCGATGGGTTCGCTAAACCCGACAGGGCTCGGAAACTATTATTTTTCTTTAACAGGAGACTGCAGGGTCATCTGTCTGTGTGCACGTCTGCACAGCTAGGAGATTCTGGATTATCACAGAGGGCACAGAACATTCTCTGGGCATAGGATGCTGCTTATGTGCTCTGCAAATGTTAGCAAGATAAATGTGGTTTTAAAGCAGTCAAAAGAGCAAAGAGGGCATACAGACAGATCTTAGTAGGGAAATGATTTAAGCTTCTAGGACAGCAAGCAAGCTTGGACTTAAAGAGGAATATGTGCTTTGCTGAGCAGAGGCACCTGCCCCATCCACCTGGGAGCCTGGCTAAACAGGAATGTAAAGCAGTGCATCTCATTACTAGTTGGCTGTTTCTGGCACCACAGGTGTACTTTGTGAGCTGTGGAAGGAATATCAGGTACCCAGATGCTCCTATGGACGTATTTCTGATAACTGGGGGCCCTTACTCTGTGATATATTGGCTTGAGAAACATATTAAGTCCTAATTTTGTACAAGGTGTTTCAGATAAAGAAACACAAAATAGAATTCTCTCTTGAAAATGGTAACTGCTCTGGTGGATTCAAATAAAACCCATGTCTGTTATACCTTAGCATCGAGAAAGCTCTCAGGTGTCTTTCCATGCAAACAGAAAAACATGACCAGGTTAAAGACAGAACAAAACTGGTTTAAAAACCCCCAAGATGATTAGCCAACAACATGATGCAGTTGCATAGCAGAAAAACCTCCCACCAACCTGATTTTGCAATGTGGCAAAATGAATATTTTATACAAGGTAATTACCCTGTTGTACTCTGACTTTGTGGCCAGGGTACCAGGCAAGTCTTTATAAGGCTTATAGGCATTGTTCTGGACCATCCTAAATGCTGGACTGTATTAACTTAGCTGTAAAATTAGTCTCCTGACTACTCTTGAATTGGAGTTCTTCTGTACATGTCAAGCAGTTTGCTTACACAGACATGGCTGAGCTGTAAGCAGATGGGCTGCTTAGACATGGCTTTTACTTTACACCCACATGGAAGACTCTCTTGTATTAGGTATTGTACTTCAGGAAAGATGTAGTGAAGACAGCCCAGAATAATAAGGGTTAGAAAACACAACTTCCGGGAAAGAGCAAAGGAATTCCATGTATGTTCGGAAAAGAGAGAATAGTGGGGGAAATACAAAAGTCCCCTGGTATGTAAAGCTGTTGCTGGAATGAACAGTGATCTTTCATGCTCCCTGTTACACTGGGCAGAGGTAGAAAGAATGTGCTCAGTTTGCAGTGAATAGGCTGTTTGAAATTGAATGAAGCTGTTCTAAGCACTTCCAGTTCAGCACTGGGAGAAGCTGGGGGTGCTGGGGATCCTCTTCCTGAAGTGCTGGAAGAAAAACTTAGATGTCTGTTGGCCAAGAATAAATTGGTTTAATCCTGGTTTAGATATGAGGGCTGGGCTAGATGAATTCCTTGCTTTCAGTCCTGCATTTCCATGTTTTGCTGGACCCCTTAGTCTAAGAATCTGGAAAGCCTCATAGACTGGGCTGGCAGAAGAAGAGAGCCCTTCTGGGCTATATAGACTGCACTGATTAATTTCTTGTCACTACAGTGTATTTTGTCTCCTCTCTCTTTTCCAATATTCTTTTCTAAATGGCACAGCAAGCAGTCAGTGTGGGTCTTTTTCTCAGGGCAGGACTCTCGGAACAACTTTAAATGTATCAGCCCATACTGAATACGTGCAAAATGCCCACATAATGCATCACATATAGCTGCAAAACTGCTTATTAGTATGTTTGACTAACATTTTTAGTCATAGGGTCTTTCACTTATTTATAACTTTGACAGCTTCAGCTGTTTGGTCTTAAATTTTAGGTACAGGGTGTTTGCCTCAAACTGAATTATTTACGGAAATTTCAGCCAAAATGACATAGTGTTTCTGAGAAGAAGCCTGGAAAAATACATTGTTTGCCTTGTTGCTTTTTTCTTTTTTTTTTACAACCTTTTATTTGGAAAGCCCTAGAACCCCTGTGCTTTGGAAGTGCAATTGGACACTTGGCAGAAGAGGTGGCTTTTGTGTCGGGGATGGGCTTTGTCTGTCCCTGTGAAAAACTACTCACATTTGGCCAAGTTGTAACACTTAGAAAAACCACGTGGAGAGGATCTGTTACTTCTGCCAGCTTAACTCCTGGCACAGCAGCATGCACTAGAAAGTTGCCATCTTGATGGCAAACCCTGTAGACGTCCACGGTAGGGCTACTTTGATATGCCTATGCCGTCCTCTAGCTTACTTTAAAAGATAGGAAATAAGGCATCCCAGTCCTGAGGGAACATTACCAAGGTTTTCTATTTGATCACTCAAAAGTCAGGAAATACTTGGATTAGGTCTTCATGTGCACTGGTAATCCCACCCTTTTGGGCAGATCGCGTGTTACATTCTTGAAGCCTCTTTCCCACAGGTCTCCTGCCATGCTCCAGCAAAGACGGGAGACAGCCAGCCCCTGTGCTCCTGCAGGTGACAGCGAGTGAGAGATGGCTGAAGCAATGAGGATGGCTGAGGATGAGCAATGGGAGGGCTGGCGCTGTACCTGAGGGAGTTGTGAGAGCAGAGGGTTTGGCCTCGCAGAGGCTTGGCCCTGCTGCCCACAGTGAACTGCTCACTGAGGGTTCCTAGATGTAGGTTCTCTTTTTCTGGGGACCCAGCCTGAGGCCCTGGGGTCTCACCTGGGACTGAGGTTGGCAGGAGCTCTGCTATGAACATCTGCAGTGCTGGCTAATGACAAGCAAGAGGAAAAATCAAGACCTAGGCATCTCAATGACAGGATTTAAAATTAATGCTTACCACGGATCTTGTAGACACACTGTTGACCATATGGCTATGTCTATACTGTCAAAGGCCCTGAGGCTGCCTTCAAGACTAGATTCAATTTTGTAAGTTTGCAAGCGTGGCCAGGGGGTCAGGCAGTGCACATGCTGAAGCCAGATGTAGCCTGACGGACCATGCAGGCACTGTTTGAAACAGTCGTGGGGCCTCAGAGGACACCACGGCTTTAGCTGCTTAGTAAACTGCACCCATGATTGTATAGACAGGGTTTATGCTTTCAGTTCAACATTTGGAGAATGAAGAAAATACCAACTTGCCTCCTGGGGCTGTGGCAAAAATATATGAATTAATATTTACGAGACACTTTGATACTATTGTCATGAGTGCTATAGAAAAGCCCATGAGAAAACAAAACGATGTTGTTTTCAGAGGAGGATTTGAATAGCGCGCAGTCAGTAAGGCTTGAGGTCACAAGCTGAACAATGAAGAAAAAACAAAATCTTGAATAGCTGTTCCTGTAATGAACAGTATCCCTTCTGAGCACAGAGTGAGGCAGCCATCCCATGGAAAAACGCCTGGTCCTCATGCCACAGGAGGCTGTGTCATGAATAAAGCAAACACATGAGGGAGCCCTCCTAAAGGTGCACAGGTAACTGGCCTGGACTACGGCGCTTCCACCTCCATGGTTTCGCAGCCTTGATTTCCCAGGTTTTCGCCCGTACGCAGCTCCCCCCAGACATGTGCATGTATACATTCCTCACGCATCAAAGGTCAACGGCAATGTGGTTACTAGGCAAATTTTCCCCATTAAAACCTTACCAAAGGCAGATGTTTAGGGGCCTACAGGATTTACAGATTTGCTCTCCAAAGAGCATATTAGGGAAGATGACTGCTCTCCTGTTGGGTCGTAGGCTGTGTTTTTGAAAGCCTCAGTGCCCACCCCAGATTAAAGCAGCATGTTGCTGGAACACTGGGCCTCCAATGAAGATGCCTTTCAACAACGCAAAACCACTAATGAGAAAACATAGACAGAAGGAGAGCCAGCCCCTGATGGCAGTGTTTTTCAGCTTTGAGTAGCTTCCAGGGCCATCGATGGCACTGGCCTGATGGAGGAGCGGGTCAGAGGAAAATGAAGTCTTTGCTCTCAGTGGCTCTGACTTTGTCTGCAGTTGGGACACAAGAGGAAAGAAGGAAAGAGGGCAAGTAAGAGAGAGAAGGAGAGGGAGAGATCCTGGCTGGCCACATACCATACATGCAGATAGTGTATTGCAGTTTTCCAGGCTAGGGAGACCTCCTCTTCCAAGTGTTCCAGTAATTAACCTCACTTTCTTGGCTGGTGTTAATTTGTTCCAAGTATTTGGGCTTTAGATCTAACCATGGGAATCTCATTCCCTGCAGAAGCCTTGCCAACTATTACTAGACATTTTACCACACACATGCAGGCCAAAAAAAGCAAGGCTAATTACACCGCTTTTTTGCAAACTGAAGTGTATTTGTTATAAGTTCAACGTCTCCTAATAAAGAGAGGAGTGGGAGAAAGCAAGGCAACATCTTTTAATGTCTGCCAATGGGAGGAGGAGGCAAGGAGGAACAGGGATCTGCCTTTTGCTGTGCAGTACCTGCAACGAAAATCCCCAGTGAGGCTTTAGGAGCCAAGGTGTGACGATCTACAACATGAAACCAGAGAGGAACAGTGCTACCAGGATTTTCAGCTGTAAATAACCTAGTTCAATTATTTGATACCAATGGGAGTTCTCTAAGTAAAAATTCAAATAGGGGAATTATTCAAACCAGATGTTGATTTCCCAATACTTTCTTGTTTCTCCCCCTTTTGTGCTGTATGTGCTACCTGTTAAGGATAGAGTGTGTATGGGAGGAAAAACGTGTGTTTGAGAGTGTGCGTAGGGGCTCTCTCTGACAGCGTGACAAGCAACAAAGTCATACATGACAACACCTACAGCAGAAGAAATAGGTTATGAAAAACCCCATGAATTTTCAAGCCCAAGTGCCTGCAAGTTTTTTGACCCATTCCACATTGAAGGGGTTTAAAAAGGGCCAGCAAGGTAAGAAGGGCTGGAGGGGCGGTCATAATGCCAGAGCGTTGACATTTGGGATCTCTTATCAGGTTAAGTCCTTAATTTCACTGAAAGATTTTTTTTCTGTTTGTTATTAATTTTCTAGCTTTTGAAATTAACAATAAAATGTAATAATACCTAGTACTAACATAAACCCTTTTATCCCTAGACCTCAAAGCAGTTCATAATGGTGAGTCAGTACTATTATCCACACTTTAAGCCCATCTACAAATAAGTTTCTTCAGGGTCTATCTCTGAATCTGACTTTGTAATCCTTTGCTTAGTGCATTTGAATTTATTTATTTTTTAAGTGGGTAAAACGTAAGTTGCTCAGACAAGCTTCTTTGTAACTTCTCTGGGACTGAGGTCGTTGAGTCTCAAACAAAACCAGACCTCTTTAGTGTTTGGGAAGGCTGAAAAGCAGTTAGGAAGTAGCAGGAAGCCTTCGTCTTCTTCCTACAACAAACCCAAGCTTTCTGACTTGTCCAGTGAAGTGGATGAAATGCTTGCTTCAAGAAATAGTTCAAGATTTGGGAATTTGGTTCTGCTCCAAATCTGATCAACCCTCCCCAGGTTAAGATCTCTATGGCACAAAATTCTACAGAAAAATATATTTGGGATCCATTGAAATAGTTATGATTGATTTTGGACTTCTAATTTTTTAGCTGTTTTCTTATACTAAATATAGCACGAATTAGAAAAAAAAGATTAGCAAAACTTTGTATCAAAAGAGAAAGGGCGATTTCTCTGTTCCAGAATATTAAAATATCTTGTGTTTTTTACTGGCATTGTTGAAATTCCTTCCCTTCCCCCAGATTTCTTCTTCACATAACAACAGCAGTATCTGTTTTATCTTGATGGAAGGGCATATTCTCGTAGAGTGCAATTCCATCAGCTTTCTCTGACCAGCGTCAGTTGCCAACTCTGCTCCTCTGTGATTTATATTAGAAGAAAGGCTGAGGTCACTCCCCTATAATCCTCATTCTCTTCACATTGAATTGTTCCCCAGAAGAAGGTCAGACACAAGACTGCTGTAAATTAGCACAGCTCCATTGAAAATAGTGTCACACCAGCTGAGGGTTTGGCTCAAAAGCTGCAGTTAGAGGAGTGTATTTTTGCCTCCATAAAGGCTGAGACTGGCCCAGCCAATCTGATGAAGCAAGGCCTAAGAGGGGGGTCAGAATCAGTTGTTTTTCCTCTTGGTAATCTTTTAAAATGACCATGTTCTGATCTTTACAGCTTTTTTGGAGCCCATGGTGAATCGAGGATGATCCAGTGGTGGTGGAGGTGTTGGGCAAGCGGTCACACCATCCTGCCTGTGGGGCCTGGCACACGCGCCAAGTCTCAGAGCAAGATGGCCCACAGGTGATCAGCTCCATCTCAGCTCCCACGCAGCCTTGTGTGCCCTGACAGCTCTCTGTGCTCTCAAGGAGGAGACACCTGTGAGCCCCCATGGAATAGCCTCTGCCTTCTCTCTGTGCTCTCCTACTAACTGGTAATAAATGGTGTGTTTAAGCCCTGAAGTCCATCGGTAAGTGTCTACTGCTTCCACATATCCGACTGTGTCCTCACCCACATGTGTTTTGCCTGAGGAGTTTCCAGGCTCTCAGATGACACTTGGCCACACAAACTTAGTGTTGTCGCACTGGAAGGGGCAAAAGATGCTCTTCTGAAAGGATAGGAGGAAAGAGGTAAACCTCTTGGATCACATACATTGCCTGGAGAATTTCTTCAACAGTACATTCGCAGCATGATGTTCCCCAGTTCTTCCTCTTTGCCTCTTCCCTCCATTCCAAAATTTTGATACCTTCAGATAACTGTTTATCTGTATGAATTTTAACAAAGAGGCAGAAATGTTAAAAATTTTTCCCCAGATCACAAGCTGGCTGTGAATGCCAGGCCAAAAAAGTCCTCTCCTGAAGCAGGGGCTGGACAAACTTCCTGGAATGCATTCACATTAGATATTATACTTTGAGTAATTCTGCTATCTCTGAAAATATCCAGCCTCTTTTGAACCTTGTCATATGTGGAGAGTGAACAGGGGCACGTGTTGATGGCAGAGATGCCCCTTTCTGTACAAAGCATTGCATGGGAACATCCCCCATAAAGCATGTGTCTCCAAACACCAGTGTCTGGGAAAGGCAAAACCCCAGAGCCTGGTGGGACGCTCGGGTGAGCAGCTGCTCGCTGCTGTGGTGTCCCACCTCGGCAAAAGAAGGCCAGAAGATTATACTGGGGAGAAACAGAAATCCTGTGCACACACAGCAGAGAAGTTGTTATAACGAGACAGCCCTGGGATGACTGCACAAGTTTTTGGCTTCACTCAGGGCCATCAAATGGTGAGAGCGAGCCTCTGGAGCCTTGTACGGCTGAGCTGAGATGAGAGGAATTTTTCAACACCCAAAGCTGGATCAAACCCTTCTTCCTGCCTCCAGTTCATAAAGCTTTTTAACTTTTGCAGGGGAGAAAAAGTGATCCCAGATGTACAGCCCTAATTACATACTTAGATAAAATTGGATTAAGGTGGCTGCTGCCTGTCCTTTTCCTCTGAAGATGTCTGGGACTGGTGAGGGACTCTGGGTTGCTGATGCTGGGGCGCAGACGAGGGGGATCTGATCCAGCACTACTCTCAATGAAAACTCCACCAAATGATCTCCTCTGACTCAGGACGTGGCTTCTAATCATTAGGGACATTATCTTGACTATAGAGTAGATTTACAGTATTTTTCTAAAATTTGCCCTTCTCCCCCATGAAGCTATGTGTGGGCATGGAGGCAGGATCTGCAAGAATTGCCCTAAAAAAAAAAAAAAAAAAGAAGGAGAAGTAACAGTAATCAGGGCACAGTATGCACCAGTACTTTTAATGTGCTTAACATATGTCTGTTTTCATTCCCACTAAATCAGACCAACGTTATATATCTCTATTGTGCCTGCCTTGCACCCATGTGCAACACATTCCAGTCAGCATACGTGAAAGGCATGGGAACTGTCTTTCCTTGCTGTAAGCTGAATGGCGAGTCACTGTTGAGCTGCTCAGTGGAAGCCCACGGCTCCCTGGGGGACTGTGAGGTTGCCGACAGCAGGAGGACGTCAGGCCGGCCACATGGATCTGATATGGGTCTGACGAGCAGGCAGGATTGGGGTCTCCCTGCCCACTCACAGCCGGATGGTATTAGCAGGGCACAAATCAGTCTGCTCTATGCTCCCTGTCTGAGCAGGATTTTCTCAAAATGAATATTTATGGTGCTTTCATATTTCAGATAAACCCCTCGAGTCTCATAATGTCGTTGGAATCCAAATGAGGCTGATGGCTGCGGCACGGTGCCCTACCACAAAAACCAACTCTTGCAAATCTGACCCAGTGTATAGAGGTTTAAAGCTAAACCAGTGCCGAGGCTCGAATGATCCCGTGGTCAACGCCAGACCAGCATGTTGATGGGCCCCCTATGGAAACATGGGCTGAGGTCCACAGCTTCAGGTAGGTGACCTCAAGGTCAGTTGTCAGTTGTCAGCTCCTTGAACATAGAAATAACTTCTCCTCTCACCTCCTAGTCACTTGTTTGAATATATACTTATATATTCTATACCAAAGAAAGGTGAGACTGTGGCTCAGAGAAGCTGTTGGTAGAATTGGATGTGTTGTGATCACTTCTTAATATTGCTTCAGTGTCTGGTTTTATGCTGTTTTAAGCGCACGACTGTAAAAAATGCCTCATTGGAGAAAATTGTTAAAGCAGAGATAAAGACAGGGGTGAATAGCTTTATTGAAACCTAATCTAAAGTTCACAGAATTAGGGTTTGAAGTGGGTTTTTTTGAGTGGGTGGAGATCTAGACTGGCAACCTGCACAAGTTCAAGGAACTCGTAACCTGGAAACAGCTCCAAGTGAGATAAATTCAAGTCTTTGAAGGTTGCAGTGCCATCAAACTCATCCCTGTGGCAGCTGTGACTTCAAATAACCTTTTGTGGCAGGAACAATAATTCCCTTCTGGACAAGTATTCTGTTGTATTGAAACTATTTGGCTAGCATAATAGGGGACAAAAGATAGTCCTGAGAGCCTGAAGACACGTAGCTGGTGGCAATAGAATAGTGATAGAAATTCAAGAGGTTCTGAGTTTCCAAAATTAAACAAAATAGCGCTGGAAGGGACCCCAGGAAATCATTTAGGACAGTGTTTCTTAGCTCAGGGTCAGGCGAACAACTGCTGATCTGAAAGGCATTACAAGGCGTTTCACAAAACCATTGGGGGAAATAAACCTTCCTTCTTCCTGATATTCTCTGGCATCTGAGAAAGCAAGCAAATGCATTGGGCACCACAACAAATCACTGAGCAAACTCTTAAAGGTCAGTCTAATTTGTATTTGGTTGGAAATGGGAACCACTGTGGCTCATGAACTTTTTTCTGGAAGTTTCGTTGAGCTAAAAGCCACCAATCTAGCCCAGTCTCTTGCCAGACTTTAACACCAGCCCACCCAGTCATTTCCTTTTGACCTTCCCAAGTAACTGTTGCAGCTCCCCTCTGTAAACCCTCTCTGGTTTCAGCTGCCTGTGAACCAAGGAGCAAAGCCCTGCTCCGATATAACTTGCAGCTTCATAACCTTGATTCAGGCTGCTGAGGAAGAGCTGTGAGAAAGTCTGTAGGGAGATAGGAAAAGTAAAATTACTGACAGAGAAGGTCCCACTGTTGAGATGGGTTCACACGTAGCTCAAGGATTCAATAGGGAAAGCACTACCATGAAACACAGAAAACTGCAAAGCACAAAAGTACAAACCCAAAACCAACAAACCAGCAAAGAAAACTAAACCCCACTGAGGCTTGTGAGGAATTGCAGTGTCCCTGTGTGGGGAAGTCAGTGTTGTTGCTGCCAGTGAAGCCAGGGGAAGGTGACAACGGAGCAATGAGAGGAGTTAGCTCCCAGGAGCTGCAGAGGCCAACCCGGCCGCTCCTGACTGGTGCCTGCCTGGTCAGACAGGACTCTGGGTGCCCTATCAGGGTGATGGGCACACTGATGCTTACCCTACTGGGTTATCGAACCCCAGATATCTATTCTGTGAGCCAATAAATGATTGTGTCACACTCCTAGGCTGTGCATACTCTGCTGTGCCCAGAAAGTTGACCTCAGGGAAGGGCTGTCATGAGGAGTCTCTATTTGATGGTGGGAGAAGAGGAAGTGACAGGCCTGATGGGCTGAACTCCCAGTGAGCATCAAAGTTCAGCATCAGCCCCAGCACCCGGAGCATGAGCTTTGGGAAGTGGGAAGTGTGGTGCCAGCGCTCTGCTCTCCATATGGCTCCCAGCCTCCGTGAGCAGAGCACAGGATAACTGTGAACACCCAGTGGATTTGTCAGAACTTCCCCACCTCAGAGGGGTGCATTGTGAAAATTAATCAGTTTGTGTTTGACTTTTTGACTTGGCGCTCCCTCAATAACGTCTTCACACACAAACCCACAATAAACTAATTAGGCCTGTTTCTTTGACAGGCTGTTAAAGAAGAAAGAGAAGAAGGATGTGTCTAAACTGCTTGAAAGACAATATTGGATATATATGCCAACAAAAGGCATCAGTAGCTCTTTAAATTCCTTCATTCTGAAGCTGTGATGAACAGAAATAGCAAATGAATGGCTTCCAGAAATGATGGGATATAGCTCTTGTTGCTGTTTGACTTGTGTTTCTCTTTAAGGGATAAGGAGAGCTAGAAGAGGAGGGAGAGCTATGAAAGAATTAGTTTCAAAGAAAGGAAGTATGTTAAACATATTTTGAAATAACTCATTCAATTTGAAAAATACTGTAATATAGGCTATGCTCACAGCTCAGTTTATGTATATAAATATACATACATGTATATTGTGCAGAACACAAAATATTTCCATCTGGAGCCCTGAGTATTGTCTTGCACAAAAGGCTTCTACTTGAGTCATTAATAGTATATTTTATTAAAGGAAAATTGGCTTCAAAAGTGGTTGGGAATTGTGGGAATAAAATTGGGATGAAAGTAATTATCCCCCTACCCTGTCTCTTCCCTTGTGTTCATTTTTCTGTTCCAGACACAGACGACAACAGCAGCTCCTCTGTCTTCTGTTCCTTCCATGTTTGATCTTCTGCCTGCGCTTTCTTCTGCTGGGTCCTGGAGCCCGTAGGAATGAGGGTATTGTGTCCATATTGCATGTGATGACATGTGTTTGAACCAGCACCAGGGCAGCCTGGCAAGAAGAGCTTGAAATCCAGCAGGACTGAACAGCAGGCCAGGTCCCCGCTGAGGAACAGCTCGGCCACTTCTTTAGAACCCTTTGGGGATAAAAGAAGCAGGAAGAAAAACTTGAACCTGCTGTGGCACCTGCTTTTTTCTTCTTCCTAGAGGCTTGAGGAGGTGAGGGACGAAACAAGGTTGAGCAGGTCAGCCTGGTCAGGAGCTTCAGCACATTAATACAAAACTAGGATACAGAGGCATTTCCTGATATGGAGAAGCAACCTGGGAATTCCCACATCGAGATGGATGTGCTGAGTGCCAGAGAATGGTGGATCACCCCAAATGTCTTTGCAAAGAAATGGGAAACAACAGGTGGCAATGAGGGTCCTCCTGGGCAAGGCATTTTTTGTTGGGCTTTTGTAGTTCATCTTGGCCACTCTGGCTCAGGAGATGGCCAGTGCAAAGGGACTGAAAAGACATTTCCTTTAGAATCCAAGAAGAAAGTGAGTGCAGTTCTTGGGTGGTAGAATGCCTCTGTGGTTGAATAATTAACTTGGAAAAGCTACAGAATGTTTTGTTTTTAACACAGCTAGCCCCCTTTTCCTTTTAATCAATACAATGACTTATGGATTTAAGTATCTTTCCAAAATGTCTACCCCACAGATTAGTGGTCCTTGCTGAGAGGGCTGGTCATGAATTCTTGATGACGGTGGCTTTCATTTTACCCAAAAAAACATTGTGTGTCGTAATTGAGGAAATAATTAATGCTCACTGGCAATGCTGGATACTGGTTTATACAAAAAAAACTATAAACCAATGGAGCATAATGTCATGTGGCTCCAAGACTATTTGGCTCAGGAAAAAGCTGGGAGGAGAAAAAGGGAGAGACAGAAAAAGGAAGAGTTCAACAGAGACCATGACTCTTACACAAGGCTTAAACTGAGAAGGAAGTGGGAAAACTTGCTTTTCCTCTTGTTAAAATAATCCAGTCAGTTAGTATTAGGTCAGGACAAAAGGTCAGGGATCTTCCCATTGTTAAACATTGCAGTTGGAGCGCAGTATCACGGCTGGGGGGAATATACAACAAGCATTCAAGAAAAAACCAATCCAGTCACGAAATTAAGTGACAAACAAACAAACAGAGTGAGTGTTAGTTTAAGTGTCAATGTGTATGTCACTGTTTCGGCACTAAGGGTTATTTTTATTCACAGCACAGTAGTACTCAAAAGATCATAACTGAGATCAAGATCCAATTTCTCTTGCTGCTGTTCAGAGGCACAGTCAGAAGTATCCTTTGCTTGAAACAAATGCTCCAGCCACCGTGTGTGAAGAGACCCTCAATTATCTCCCTTTTACAGGTGGATAAAATGAGGCAGAAAGGCATCATAGCCCTTATAACAGAAGAAATCATAAATATTTAGGAATCAAATACCCTGATACCTCACGGATCTGTCCTTGCGTGATTGGCCTAGGTTTAAACAGGAAGCCTATGGCAAAGCGGAGAATTGAATCCAGACCCCCAGGATACTCAGCCAGAGCCTTTTCTAAAACCCAGCTTTATATGTATATGCATAAGCCACTGTAAACTGGAAATGAACTCTCATTATGTCAATTAATTTTTGCTTAATTAAACAAGTCTTCCACAAGCATATGTGAGACGTTAGCTCCTTTTCTGTAAAGCACACAGACAGCTATAGGCACAGAGGGATGGGCTGGTGATTGACTTTAGCAGCACAATCACTGATCTAAATTACAGCAGCCCAGTTCACAGGGGCTGTCTGTGCAGCGAGAAATGTGTCCTCTTTTGACTCTCCATGCATGGGACTGCTTGATAATCCAATGCAGCCTGGGTAGTTATATGAGATCCTGACTATTGAGCAATATGAGCTGTTTCTCTGCAACACAAAGTAGAAGCTGATAAAATGCACCAGGAAGTCACTTGCATCCATGTGCCACTTGCAGCCAGCTGGTGCCTTGTCTGCAAAGGAATGTCGCAATTGTCACCACGCCTGGCAGAACCAGTTGGTTGTTCCACGGCCAGATCTGTCAGCCAAACATGACGTTGGTAACTTAGACAGGCTCTGGAACACCCCATGGTTGTAATCCTACTCCAGACCATCCCTTGAACTGAGAAACCATTCCAGGTGTCTATTCCAGGGTCTTCTTGTTGTGAAAGTGAATGAGAGTTTGTTTTACAGGGTGGTGGGAGAGACTAACAACTCGAATTTGCTGTCTAGCTTCCCCCTGATGCCCCATTCCTTTAGATGAATGAAGTTTCTCCCTGAATGGAACTTGGATACCACCCGTTAAAAATGATGAGTCATGGAGATGCAGGTTGGGTTAAAGATCCACTTAAATTATTTATGGGTTATAACCAATTAAAAAATGGATTACAACTGTAATCTCTGGTCTGAACATTTACACTTTAGGATTAAGCTGAAGACCTAAATCTCAGATTTCATGAACTTAATAAAATTCCCCTATCCAGTCTCCTCTGAACTCATGAAGAGAGAGCAAATCAGCCCACAGGAAGTTTGAAGCCCTATGCCATAATGTCAAGACTGCTCCTCGTACCTAAAGAAGAAAGTCCATGTTCACTTTGGGAACCACTCAGCTGCAGTGAAGGATTGTTTTCACTGTGATTTACGCTCAACAAATGTATCTGAAGTTAACACCATCAGACAAGGACTTGAATCACGAGCAAAACCATATCAACATCTCATGAGCTATGCAGCTTTGCACACAGACTTTGCTACAGGAAAAAAAGAATAAAGCCTGCGTGTCTCTGTACTCAGCTTGTGTGTGGTTACACAGTAAAAAGAACACAAAAACCTCCAGAGCAGAATTCTCCTAAGAAAAGTGTAGGAATGGGTCTCATGCTGGGACATACAGCTGGAGTATTTGTAGGTGCCAAACTGGTGCTGTTTATAAATGTGAAGGCCAGCCTCCTTCACAAGTGGTGGTAACCACGCTCATCAGCTGGTGAAGGTAAAGCTACAGGTTGACCATTTGAGGTTTTCCCTTGTATTAGGTACTAAAGAAAGGAAAAAAACTTCAAACTTCACATACATTTCATATTGGATTAAAATAGATGTTAGAAACCAATGTCTTCATCAACAAATAACTACAAATGCTAGAAATTGAGAGAAGCTTTTCCAAAATCTCCATCTGGCTGATTCTGTCCTTCTCTCTTCCTTTCTGACCTTTCCCATACTATGTTCAATGAACCTTCCCATTTCTTGGTTTGGAAACATCTTCCCACAAGTGTTGCTTTTTTTTAAACTCCAAAATAAAAATGAGGCACTCACTAAAACTTCAGCGTAACTCCTCTTCTCAACTGATTTCAAAGAAAATATTCTGTGCAGATCTCCTTAAATGAACTGTCAACAAAGCATGCTCCGGGCAGCCAGAATTCAGAAAAGTCACCCAGTGTGCTGACTGGGGAGTAGAAAAACAAACCAGGGAGCTGTTCCCCTAAAAGAAGAGGAGACGAACCTTGTCCCACTGGAGCAACTCTGAACACTGAAGGTCTCCCTTCGTGCCTGGCTGAGGAATCCAACCCCTCACCTCGTTAACTTCGCCCTTGGAAAGGTTATCTCGCAATCAGAAATGTTGCATTGCGTGACTTGGATCCATTGTTTATAGAATCGTCTAACCGACTTCATATGTATCTGGTCCAGGGAAACTGATGTTATTAAAACACAACACTGAGACATTGAGCTCTGATAGCAGTTCAACATGAACAAATAAAGCAAGAGTTTTCCCCAAAGTAAAGCAAAGCAAGGATCCCGGCCTTCGTGTGAACTGCAGGGATGAAAGGAGGATGTGATACCATCATCTGAACATTGACCTTTTCACTGTTGTTTCTTTTTCCAGCTCTGAGCCCCAGTCCTGGGTCTCTTCCACTCTCTTTTATCCCCTCAATCCAACTCCTAGCAAACCCCTGGAGCAGGTAAGCTGTGAGCTGAGAAGGTTTTTCTCATGTTTTGACTCTTTATTGCTTTTGCAGCCTGGTCAGAGCAGAGTCTGCATTTTTAGTTCTGACCTTTAACCCTCAATATCAACTCTGTTTGCAGAAAGTTCTACAGCTATGGATGAAATGGGCATAGGGACTGAAAGGTAAGAACACAGACTGCTTGGCTGTGTTTGTGAAGCATTGATAGCTCATCAGAAATATCTGACTATGGTTTTTTCTATACACTTCGCTCAATATTAATATCAGAATTTCTAGATCTCTGGTATGCCTGATTACTCTGGAACAAGCTCACTGAAGTCTCTGATAGTCCTGTCATTGGTTACAGAGGCCTCTAATATTGGGCATAGCAAATACCAGAGAAAACTCACTGTAAATCTGTAAAATGTTTTGTGCTCTTATTCTAGAGAAATACTGCCCCTGGAACCGTACTAGAAAGTGAAGCAAGTTTGATATTCCACAGAGAGGTGCACAACTGATGAGTGAGAACTTTTTGATGACCGAAGAACTTGGTTTGGTAAGATTAATTAACTCACATTTATCTAGGAGCTTTCACCCAGAGATCACAGAGCTCTTAGAAACAGGGGGCAAGGGAAATGCTTTGGCTATTTCAGACATCAGTGGAAAGAAGCCAGCTTTGGGATGTAATATTTTTTCTAACAATGCACAATGGGAGTAAATAATAGCCTATGCTTTATCTGCACAGCAGAAGAAATTTTGCAGGTAATACTCTTGTTCTCATGAAAAAAAAGCCCACCATATCTGCAGCAAGCACAAGTTTTGCCTCCAAGTCAACATGCTGCTGCTAGATTGTAGAGGAGGTTAGCAAGAAACAGAGGCCACCAAAGGGAATGGCAGCACTGTTTTCCCGAGCAGCAGTTGAACACTGGTGCTCGGGACTGCTCTCAATCTCCATACCACTCTAAGGCAAACCAAGCATAAACTCAGACTGAAGATAAAATGGAAACTTTCCATGTTAGAGTTCCCTGGGCTGAAGAATGAAGGGAAGAGGAGCCATCCTTCTGTATTTTCAAGTCCATGCTACAATACAGGTGAGATACGGGACATGGGGAGACAAGGATAACCCCCACTATCAAGTGTATTTTGTGCCCAAGAGAGAAGCGGACTAGGATAGGTGAAAACACTTAATTTTCTCTTAGAAACAGAAGCTACTCTGAAAACTCAGCTTGCTTCTGTGCTCAAAACCAGATGGATTGTAATGGTAATAAAAGAATTAAATCTTTATCATCTGGCAGCAAAGCCAAGAGGAGAAGAAAAACTAAGCTCAAAGGGTTTGAAAAGGACTCCACATTCCCCATGGAGGAAACAGATGTAAATCTGGCAAGCGGTCATTTGGAGATCCAAGATCTGTGGGTTGAAATGAGGTCTGAGTTATTCAGCCACGTTTATTGGCAAGCTCAATGGCAATTGTCATTTTAGCATACAAAAGACTGCAGCCCTGGAATGTTTGGAGGTCTTTCTGCACCACCAAGGGTTATCAGAGCTCACAGAGTGACTACTTTGCAAACTTGTTTTTGTTGTGTTATGGCAACTTTTTAAAGTTTCATGTTGCTGCCTGATGCACCTGTGAAAGACAGATGTCAAGATTTGATATTGGTGAAGCTGCAAATGCCTCGATCCTGTCTCAGCATTACTGAGGAAGTTCCACAATCCTATTGAGAGAAAAAAAGAAAATCTCATGATTTCAGTGAATGAAAAGGTAAGATGAAAATGTGTAGGATGTGGAAAACCATTGTCAAATCCGTATATTTTTAAAACTCACTGCATCAAGTCTACAACACCTTTATTAAGCAGACCTTCTTAGCTTCTTAAAACGCACTGTAATAATTACTTGTGCTCACAGAAACATGTATCTTGGTCTCTAGCTTTCCCTGTACTGTATTGCCTCAATAATACTTGTTGTGCCTTTTTACTACACCAATAATGTAGTCAGGAGGATCATTCTTGCCTCCCTTGCAGGAGAGAATTAGGAATTCCAAAGGATGCTGATTTAGCTGACAAGGTTACTGGGATTGAGACACAGATTTCTTCATGGGCTTACAAAATGCCAGTCCTTCACCATGCCATTAATATTTATAACCATTACTGTAGGTTTCCTCGTTCTTGCGTTGTGTCTATACATTGACAGGATGCTGGGCTGGCAGAGCTTTAGGCTGGCCATGCCTGGCTGCTCTGTTATTTTTCTTGTAAGTGCTTGGAAACTGCTGCATGAGAGCTGCTGGTTATCCAATACTGCAAGGTTTCTTAACAGACTCCCAGACTCCTGTGGGGCTGTGGCAATCTAGAGACTGAAAAGAGTTAATCCAGCTCCCATTCACTGCCTGCCCCCGACTGAGAGGTATCCTAGGAAGAGTATGTACATACACACAGTACACACACAGAGCCCAGTACCCGCACCGTGTTCCAATCACGAACACCCTGCCTGTACAACAAAACTCAGGAAAAACAAAAGCATCACTGAAGTCCTATTTCAACCCTCTGAACAAAACAGGGGGCTGGCTTCTACTGCTTCAAGGCAGTATCACACTTCTTTCCTTGACCCGTGATTCTGCAGCGGGTCCTTGTATACATGTGCAGGAAGTCAAAGGGAAACCGATGAAGAGCTCGCAGCAATGGCTAAAGCATTCCTGAAGGTGAAATAATACAAGGCCCTCCAGTCTGGTAATAGCTTTGGCTTCATATGCTGGTGAAACAATGGTTCTGCAGGTGCTCTTGAAAAGTCAGCACCGGGAATGTTCCAGAGAAAAGGATTGCTTCTGCCAAGGTTTCCTGGGCCTCTGGGGAGGGATGTCTGGGCACCAGCCATGGACAGGCTCTGCCCCTCTGTCCTGAGGTGAGGAAGCTCTCTGATATCTCTGTATGCCTACAATCCACAGGAAAACCAAACAGAGATTTGGTCAACCAAAATGTTTTTCTTGGATTTTCACTTTGGTTTTGTGTCAATGAACTGTGGGAGAACCCCTACCTTTTCCTGCTGGGGGTGCCAAAAGAGGATAGGATGATCATTGTTTCTCCTCAGAGTTCTGGTCTTCAGACCAGAAGAGGCTTTGAAATTAGCCCTTTCCTGGAACTGAAATTGTTCTGACAAAACCGGAGCTTTCTAGGGGGTGTATGAGTGTGTACGAGTTTCTTCAGAAAATGCCCCCTGAGCTCTTCCTCGGGAAGGCAGCTGTTAGCTAAAGAAGGCTGAGGAAGGTGCAGGAAGAAGAGCTGGTGCTGCCCTTCCTTTGGCTCATGGGGCAAACAGTCCTCTCACGGCACCAGCTCCTGTGTCTCGCGTGCTGGGTGGCGGTGGGGACTCAGCGGCAGACAGAAGTCTGCTCCCATCAGCGTCTCCAGTGACTCAAAGTATCAAACACCCTCCTCAGGCTATTCCATCTGGGCAAAACAGCGGGTGGTGAAGCAAAACCAACAGTGATAATGTTTAAGTTATATAACAGGCTTTTTCAGTGTAAACCAGGGCTCTCCTCCTCACTTTCCCTCACCCTGCACATCTCTTCAAAATTGCTTTTGTCAGTCAAACATTGTTTTTTTTAATATTCATGCTTTTCCCTCTTTGACCTGGTTATCTTGGCACTCAAGGCCCAATTGCTAGCCAAGGTAACTAAGTTTAATCCATGGATCAATGCACCATTCCCATGTGTCAAGCTTCAGAGAAAAAAAAGAGGCATGAAACAAATGTATTGAATATGCATTTTAAAATATGTATGTCTAAAAATTCTATTTCATTAAACAAAACGATCTCTGAGGAAGAGTTGGTGAGAGGAAGGGCAATTTTTTTCCTAACAGGTGAAGATGTTACCGAAGTATTTTTGTATATGCTGTTGTAGAGACGTGGGGATTGGAATTCTCCATAAGGAAAGCCTCCAGAAGGTGTTGGCACACTTTTGGCCCAGCAGATAATCTTCCATCAGTGCTGCCATCCATCCCATCATCCATGGAACTTCACCTGACTCATATCCGAGAAGCTGAGGCTATACAGGAGGCTGTATGCTAAAAATGAGCAGTCATAACGCAACCTCGTTGCATGATGGTGCCATTTAGCAGGACAAACTAATCACCAAATTACCTGGTGTGGTTCCAGCTGTTGTGCTGAGCCATCGTGTTGTAAATACATATCATGATAGGATGTATTGTAAATACATCATGTTGTAAATACATATCATGATACAAGCTGTAGTGCTGCTATTTTGCTCTACTGAGTGCAGACAAATGGAAGGAGGCTGAGATGAGTAACACACCTTGGCCCAGCATCAGTCAGTCCTGAGCAGCTGGCTTGTCCCCAGCCTGCACCTTCTGTTTTGTTGGTCACTAGGGAAACCAAGGCAGGAGGTCACTCACTCCAGTGGGGAAGCGCGGAGGACACCAGCATTTAAGGCTTCCATATTTTGTAAAAGATTTTTTTTTCTGTAAACCAGATCAATATGCTGGATAGAGCACGTGTTTCTGCTTAGGTCAGGAGTGAGTCAATACAATCCATGTTTGAAGAAAGGCAAAGACCAGGCTAGAGAGGAACTCAGGGGAGAACAAGATAGTAAGTGAGCTTGACTGAGCTTCTTCACGATTGGTTTCACTCATTCAAAGGGCAGTCATGGGTGACCTACCTTGTGCAAGGTGTGGGGTGCATCAGCCCGTGGGCTGTCTCACAGACACTCCTGTTGAAAGGGCCTCAGGTTACACCTGGTGGGATAAACCAGCCTTCAGAATCCTTTGTGTATCCTGCAAGTAAATGCTTCCCAACCTACAATGACTCCAAAGCCTCCTGAGGCTTCAGGCAGCCGGAGCTTCTTCTGGCAGCATCTACTGCTTGTCTGACCATGCCTGAAGTAGTAGAAGCTGTTCTTACCATGCACCCTTCAGTTCAGTTAAATAACAAACAAGCTTACCTATAAAAAAGACAACTTCTGGCAAAGGGAGCGTTTAATTTGTTGGTTATAAACTTGGAAACAAAGTTACAAATAGAAACCCCAGAAGCCCCACCAAAAAACCCAAGTGAAAGCAATGAAACTCTGTCTAGCAACCTGCCTCCTCCTCATCCCTTTTTCTAGCTCTCAAGCAAGGCATGCCAGCTGTAGAGGAACAGGAGTCATTTGGAAAACACTTACTTATTACCTTCCTGTATCTAACCTCCTTGAAGCTTTATTTATCCGTGCAGGCTAGAAGACCATGTTAATAATCCATCCTGTCTTCCTTTCAGTGATGACTTTTAAAGCTAATTTTGGGGGAACTGTTAACCTTGTCAACACTTCACCTATCCCTACTGCAGTAGGGAAAAGCTTGCTCTGGGCAGACCTCCTCAGGGCTACCTCCTCTCTTGCCCTTCAGCCAAGACGAAACTCTCTGATTTCTCAGTTCCTGTCTGTCTCCAAATGCTCTTCCCAATTCTTCTGTCCAACAGGAACATAAATACCAAAATGAGCAGGACTGTGGTGATGATTTTGAGACAGATGTTGGGATTAAAGCTTTCCAGATAGTGAGGGTAGCAAAGCATAACCACAAACTACTTGAGGGAGCTGCAGAACTTCTACTGCTGCAACTTCTATGGAAACAGTTGGACAACTGTTTGTCAGGAATGACAGAGTAATAGCCTGCCTTCCCCTGGCATAGGAGGCTGGAGAGGATAATGCTTCAAAGCATCCTCCAGGCTGCTTTTCTTATGGCTTACACTTCTGGGCAGTCTCTTTTTTTTTCTCCTCCAGTCTTATGCGATGGCGGTGAATCCAGGAGTGTTTGCCTTAATACTGATGGAATGCGTGTGAAAAAATTCCTAGTGTTTATCTGGCAGGAGTACATTACAACATCTTCCTGACTGGTGCAATGCCAGTAAACCAGATATTGTAAGATGCAGCCTTTATGTATCTACCTTATCACATCTGCAATCTCCAGATCACCATGCGATGATCTTCACAAGGACCCACATATGACATAATAATTATGTGAATGACCTCCAGCAGTTGGCCTCCAGCATGTTTTTCAAAGTCACCACCATCCCTATGTTTTCCTGGGTTTCAGGGCTAAACCCATCACGCAAACATGGCCTTCGCACTTGGCACTTCCAAAGGACTCCAGCTAAGGAGACTGAATGTTGATCCAAAGCAATCTGAACACCAGGATCAATAATTGTAGCAAATACACATTTACCACATAGCCCAACGCAGCTTTCCTGCCTTCTTATTAATTCATCTGCAAAACCACAAATAAAACAGCTCCCAAATCCAAACCTGAAGTAGTTTGTAAGAATTTTCCTGGGTTTCAAGGCATGGATGATGAAAAGAGCCCAGCTTGGTTTGAAACTACAAGTTTCTCACATGCACTTGTATATATGAACATATGTCTAGGAATGCATGCAAAATAAAGTGCTGGGAGGAGGTATATATATGTGTGCAAATAAAAGAAATAGAAAGGGAAGAGGGAGACAGACCGTGTGTTTCATGTGCATGCCTCTGAACATATGTGCATTCAGGCATACTCACTTCAGAAAGAGCAAGTTGAGAAGAAAATATATAGGTCAGATTTATAAAGAAAAAAAAAATCACACTTTTGGGGAAATGAACATGTTTATATCAGTGAAACATTAAATACCATACAGTCAGGCAGTCTGTCAAGAAGGAAGTGGTCATCGTGCAAATGGTTTAGAAAAGAAACCCAACAGAAAAGTGATGTGTAAATGGAAAATAAATAAATTTAACATAAGGCAGTCCTGCTTCCAGACTTGTGTTAATAAAGCTGCTATTAGGTGGAGACACTGTGGTGATGCCTGAGTTGAGTTGGTTGGGTATTTTTCATTTCTTACGAGACCTTAATCAGTGTTACTTGAAATGATTATGTGGGTTTTAAATAGCAAGAAGCAGTAAATTTTAATGGCACGTCTGAATGCTGTTCCATTTAATTTCTATATGGAGCAATATTAAACCTCTAATAAATAACCTGTGTCTGAAATGGTCTCCCTCTCTCCCTTTGACACAGACACACACACACACAAGCCAGCTCCTAGAAACATCTTTGATGTTTTTGCCAAGGACCGGGGAGAGATGGCAGAAGGAAGAACTAGGGTGGAGTATGGATCAGATGAGGACAGCATTCTACAGGGAAGAATTTTTCCCTTACCTGTCCTTTTCCTCCCCTTTTTTTCTCTAGGAAAATAGAGTTTAGGGAATAGTGAATGAAAATAACACCTCCATCATGGGCCAGCACAAATCTCATTTTATGCTAAACCCTGCTTTTTAGCAACTAAAAGCCAGGACAAGTGGTGCTTGAGTTATTGTCAGCCTGGGGTGCAAGATCCAGACAGCATGTTCTGGGACATAGAAACATGAGGGCTTTCACTTCAGACAGATATGCAAGCTGAGAGTTTTCCATTCCTTCGGGTCCAGGCATAGTTAGATGACTTTAATAAACGACACAGAGACAATGTGCATAAAGGCACAAAAGGTGTGATCATGATACGGTTCCCATGACATCATTCCCGTCTCTGCCCCACATCCCACCTCTGACTAACTTCTCAAGGACAGTCCTCCCTCAAAGCCCCTTCCTTGTGATATTTTCTTATTCAAATGCTGGCAACTCATCTTGCTCCCCGTGTGACACAACCAGCCTCTGGATAAGAAGGGACTGATCCATCCTGACACGGGCTGTAGAAGGAGTAGTGCATCAGTAGTGCCTACCCCGACCCCGAGCATTCCTCTCCTGCTTCACTTCTCTCCTTGTTTTGGCCTCCACCATCCCAGTCAGTCCCGTCTCCAGTGCTTTCTGATTGGAAGCTTCTTGGAGCAGGGAGCAGGGCAGTTTAGCTCTGCACTAGGCACTGTGCCATGCAACGTGCTGTTTTGCAGCCCTGCAAATGATTTTTCTTTATGAACAGTGGCAGACTGTTCACAAAAGATCTGCATGTGGATTAAAATCATCTACTTCTTTAAACACACCCAAAAGAACTTGCAGAGAGACTTTGTAATCAATTGTAATATTGAAATCAATCAACCCAATCTGGAAAATCACAGGAAGCAAGAGGGAAAGAGGAATTGCAGGAGAAATTTGGAGGATAGAAGCAAGGATGCTGCCTGCTTGTCTCTCTCAAGTGGGTGGCTATTTGAAAGCCGAAGGCTGTAAGTGGGAAATCCTAGATAAACACAAGGGTGTATTTATACCTTCCTCCAAGCTGGCTGACACAGGTGCTCACCAGACACGGGTTACCTGGGTGGGCTGATCGTGGGGCCACTCTGCTGCAGGGGAGGCAGACCGCTGCAGGGAGCATCACATGCCATCTGCAAGGTGTGTACTTGAAATGTGCTGCCAGTCCATTGGGTACAAACTGCAAGAGCTCATTTGAACCTTGATAGTTCACTTGGGGAAATAATACACCTTTTTTTTTTCCCCCCTAACAGTGATACTGTTCCCCCACGCCCACAGCCTGATTCCTCACCTGGGCCTTCCACATCTGCAAGGCTTTTGTTATTAATGCCATAAATCATGGTTAGTAATAAACGGCAGAGAAGCTCTGAGAAGTGGGAGGCCAATTTCCCCACCAAGGTGGAAGCCTCAAAGTTTTGGTTCCTTCTCTTGCCCTAGTAGTAGTTGCCTCCAGCTCCAGCTGCACAGGGGCTTTGTGTGTGTGGCAGCATCCCCCGGCTCCTGCGCGTCCCCGCCAGGCCTGACTGTCACTCGGGAATGAAGCTGTCACTGCAGGAAAAGCCTTTGACTGTTCTTGTTGGCACCCTGGGGGTGCTCCATGCTTACCAACCTCCCATCACACTATGGAGGGACGGGCCTTTTTTGAGCTCTGCGTGTGTTCAGCACAGAGAAAAATGTTTCCACTTACTTTTCCCCCTCCTCTCTTTGGAATATGAGGCACACACTTGTCATGCTTAAAGGAGTGGATTTATGGTTGACTCTGTCTCTTATCTCCCCACAGTGCTCACTGGAGCTGCTCTCCAGATGGGACAGTATTACAAGCTTCATCATATAAAGCCCAGTTCAGCCTACATCCCAGATGTTCTTTGTTCCCAGAAATATTCCTTCCCAACAGTAAGTAAAAGGGAACTGGTGCTGGTATGCAGTCCCCGCTCCTTCTGTTTGCATCGCTCGTTTATGGGTTACACCCCCAGTTCCAGACAGAACAGTTACCTCCCCAAAAGCCACTGATCAAACCTCATGTTGGGACTCTGGGACTTGGGCAATGCGGGGAGATGGTGGAAAGGATCCAGCCAGTCCCTCACGGACTCAACTACCATTGCAGACTACTCCTAGTGCGAAGGGCGCCTTTCTCTTTCAAGCACAGAGATGGGTTTCTTTTTTCAGGCCAAACTGAAGGTGTAAAACAGAGTTCCCTTTGCCCAGGTTTCAGAGGGGAAGATGTAGGATCTTGCCAATGGAAGATTCTGGTTAAGAAAACCACAACTCTCAAACAAGTCCACCCATGGCAGCAGCGTAAAAGCAATCCTTCTGGCAGAGCATGCATTTGCCACAGCATCTCCAGGACACGCTCTGCACAAGGTTGGTATAGTTTTTATCTATACTGATAAAAAACATCAGTGCCCTCTCTGAATGAATCCTTCTGCTCATGGAAGCTGGTTTGCCTACTGCTAACCTTCTGGTGGCACCCAGGGAGCTTGCTGCAGCAGATGCGGAATGATGATCTCGCTGCCCGGGTCAGTAGGGATGCTCTTGGGAGCTTTCAGGATGGCCTGGCTTGGCTGCCAGCAGCGTCCCTGCTCAGGCACAGCCCCACAGCTGCCCCTGCATAGCTGCACAGTAATGGGGCCCGGCTGCCTCGAGCCCTGCCCGGTGCTGGTGGCCGCGGAGAGCTGGCCTTGCCTCGTCACGCTGCGTCCAAAGTGGGCAGGAACGTCCTGAGGCAGTGGATCATCCCCCTGATAAAGACTTCATATTTATGCAGCTTTCCCTGTGCCCTGAACTTTGCCTGTGCCTCTGGCAAAAGGGCAGTTACCTCAGGTCAGAGCACTGCCTCGAGCCAGCGCAGGGAATCGGCTTTCAATTTCAGCAGCGACTTTCCTTCCCTTTTTTCTCTTATCCCTCCAGCCATCACAGAATAATTCCCATCCCTATTAGCTTACCCCCCTCCCCCTTCCTTTCCCTTCCCCTTTGAAATCCTCCCGCCTGTCCCCGGGACGGGGCAGGGGGAGGTGGGAGGCGGCGGGAGAATTCCTCCAGATATTACACAAAAGCCTCATGTATCCCCAGTGTCAACCCCAGAGGGCGGCTGAGTAATTTAATTAAGGCAAAGGAGCTTTTGTTTTACTTGCTTTCTTTTTTGATTTTCTCAAGTTTAAGACAAGAAAGAAAAGAAAGGGGGAGAGAAATGTTAGCCCTCAGAGGAGGCGCAGCGATTCAAGCTTTCCCGTCTCTGCTCAGTCTCTTATTGAGGAAAGACCATGGGCCTGTCACCCAGAGTCCGTGGGGCTCCCCATCCTTGGATGGCTCCCCTCCTGCGGCGGTGATTTAAGGGACGGGCATATTCCAAGAATTAGTGCGTATTCTTCTGCAAACACATTCATGCCCTTCCCTCCATCTACCCCACACCGCTCTTTGTCCTCCTTGGTATCCGTTCCTTTGTGCCTGTGTCTCATCCTCTCCCACTGCCCCTTCCCGCCTCTTCCTTCTCCTGTTCACGCTGCCTGACCCCTCTCTCTGTCCTTTCCCGCTCTCCCTTTTCCTGTGCTCTTGGCATACCCACTTCCTCCTCTTCCTCCCCTCAGCCTTCCTCTCCCCACTGTTCTTGATGAGGGGGCTTAATCTTTTTTCCCCAGTTAATAACATCTTTATTCCTCTGCCCGATATTTATTAATTGCAGATTTATCACATCTGATGAAGGACATCCATGGCAGGGTAGACTCAAATGTGGGAGAAAGCAGTGGCTGCTTTCAAGCATCGTGATGGGCAAAGCATAGGTCCATCCCTGTGTTAGTGGCAGCAGATCTCTCCTCTGTTTCTTGTCTGAGGAAAAAGAAATGGCGGCACTGAAGGGCTGAAAGCTGTGCCAGATTCATCTTCTCATCATGTTGCAGCACAAGGACATGGGGACATTGTACCAGCCCTTTCCAGGGGTGGAGCTGGCTGGCAAGCCCTGCTCTGTGCCCTGGGGCCGCTTCTAGTGCTGGGCCCAAGTCCAGCTTTGGCCCAAGTCCACAGGGTCCTGGAGAATGTGTAGGGAAGCTCACAGGGGAATGAAGCCCCGAGAAAGCCAAAATTACCCTTGGTGTCAATTATTAAACCTGTGAGCCAAAGCCTGGCCCCAGTGCCCCATCAGGAAACCCTCCTGCAGCCGAAATGCTTGTCCTGGTTCTCTCATCGGCATCTCCTGAGGGAAGGCTGAAGCCCTCGCAGGACACAGTCCTGCTGGGAGAGAAGGGCTGTCCTCTCTGGGGCCAGGACAGCTGCAGAGTCTTCCACAAGAATCTCTTTTCTAACATGGAATCCTGTTCAGGTTAAGAGCTGAACAGGCCTGTTCATTCATGGGATCCCCTTTGCAGCGCCCGGACCTAACACTCTTACGGATGTTCCTTGACCCAGGGACTGGGATCAGCCCCAAGGAGTGGCTTTGGGAGACACATCCTGTGCCACCAGACCAGCGGCAGCCTCCTTGCTGTTGCCCTGTCACCATATGTGGAGAGGATGTTTCCCCCCACTGAGGTGGCAAATAAGTTTTCAGCACTTGTCCCCATGTGAGCAGAGGTTGCTTATCGCTCAGAGCCATGGCAGTTCCGTCTGTGGGAGTGACAGCAAAGCCCTTGGGCTGGGTTTGGCTGGCCAGACACCTTTCTCCTCCACTCCGGCAGCTCAGCAGCTCTCCTGGCTCCTCACTGACTCCTTGCCTCCACGCCTCTGCTGCCAGGCTATGGCTACCGGGCTGCTTCCAGCCCAGCCCACCCCTGCTCCGAACCCTAAGTCCCACTTTCCCTCTTCTGCCATCCCAACATGCACAGCTAAACTTTCACCATCCTCAGCGCTTGGGGTTGGGGGTGGTGTTTATTTGTCTTTTGGCTCATAATCTCTCTGAACTGTTCACCCTCCTGCCTCCCCTCACCCCAGTCCCCCTCCCGAGGAGCTGCGCGCGCACCCCGGGGGCTGCTGCGGGCCCCCGCCCGCAGAGGTTAACACAACACGGCGGGGCTGTGCTAAATCCCCCTCGTGTCGCAGCTCCCCCCAGCCAGGCGTCTCTTACGGGCTCCACGAGCCCCGTGTCTGTGGCAGCCTCACCTTATTGAAGGGGACATACAGACCAATTAGTTGATATACAATAGCTCTGGATAGCCAGGCAATGGGACCAAGGGCATCCACTCAAATTAATGGAGTCTGGAATTGATTTAACTCCAAGCAAAAGAAAAAAAAGAAAGCTAATTCAACCTTTAGTATCTCCCTGGTATCTCCTCAGACAAAATAGGACAGGTTTTTCTAGTACTCATATTGAATGAAGATGTATACATCGATACACACTGCTAAAAGCCCTTATTCCTAAACAGGAAACTTTGACTTTGAACTGACAAAAACGACATATTTTCCCTTGTGTTTAGCCCATCTGTACAAGAAAAGACCCTCACTTTCAGGAAAAAAAGTATGCTCAGCATAGGAGGCCCTTTTCCCTGAATAAGGAGTTTATTCTTGTAATAGAAGGCCCAGGAGCGAGGGGTGACACGGAACCTCGCTGCTTAGAAAGCATGTCAGCTTCCATCTTGTCAGTGCATCTGCAGCCACCAAAATGTGCAGCCCAAAATGATGGGGCAGCAGTCACATGTCCTAGGAAGGACAGAGCCAGAACAGTCTCAGCTGTACAGGAGGAGAGAGCTACCTGCCTATACAGTGAGTGAAGGGCCGTGGGGACACACTTGTTGGGCCCAGGGCACGCCAGCCCAGACACCCCTGTCTTGGAAAAGCCCCCACAGCTCCACTGGGGTGACATCAGCTCGCGTCTCTCTGAAGCCATCTGCCTCCCCCTTGAGTATGTGCTGCGGACACCGTGCTCCTTTAGTCTGTCAATGACCTCTTCATTTGGGTCTTGACACACTTAGAAAATACAGAACAGGAAGAAATGGAATTTTCTCGAGTGGCTAACTTTTTATGAAAGGAGCCAAGGCTGGAAGATGGCAGAGACACGTTTCCTGCAGCACATGATGTTCATATAAAATGTGTTCTTGGCTCCTTTCACACACTGTTTATCCCGCCTGTGAATCAGGAGGCAGAGAAACAGCACATAAAACTGTCCACACGAGCTGGCAGCACTGGAGGCCCTACATCCTGCTAGCTTGGCTCTCAGGGCTACCAGGCTGTGCGTCTGTAACCCTTGCTGTTCACTGCCTGTGTGCTACCCTCAGCCTTACAGAGAGGCTAGGGCTGAGATCCAGGAACCTCCATAGTGCCACTGATGTTCTGTATGAGAAAACAAACCACTTCTGTATCGAGTAGGAATAGGATTAGGATTCATACTTTAATCAACAGCTGGTCACAAATACTGGAGCTGGTTTGCAAGTGATTTTGCAAGTTAAAGCACTGATGTCATGTTGTATTGCTTGCTTGCTAGAAAAGTTCATATTAGGATGAGATACACAAAGAAACATGCAAGTCTCCAGCACTTCACAGATTTTAACAGCATACACGAAACACTGAAAAATTCGTAGCAGCATTTTTTGGCCAGTGATTACCCTATTGCGACAAAAGAAAGCTCTCCAGCCAGGAAACAGAGTCTCTGCCCCCAGCCTTGATCTGCCTTGCAGTGCAGAGAATGATAGTACACATTATCATTCCTACAGATAGAAACGTATTCCTCATAGTTGGAGAGCTAGCCTGCTGAGCCACTCTTACCGTATCAGTCAGTGAACATGACATCATCCAAGAAGGGGCAAAATGCTAATTATCGCAATTTTGGACATTACAAATATTTAAATAGCTTTTGGTGGGAAGTGTGAGAAGATCTGGAGGCTATTGACAGATTCCATTGTTATGAAAGGCTTTGGATTGACAGCATTAAAAAAGAAAAGCTTTTTAAAAAAAGAAAATAAACCAAACTATGAATTATATTGTTCGAGTATGTGACCCAAGTAAGAGAATGATGGGAGGGAGGTTTGTCTTCAGGGAGCCATGATTCCCTTAGACAAGCCTGCCTGCAGAAGTAGTTCATCAGGAGAGTAAAAATAACCCGCTTTCTGCTGCTTGCTCCCTTTACTGGTACCTCTCTTGTCCCAAACCCACTTTGCAATTTTAAAGGGGGTGAAGTAACATTGGGCTTTTGCTGCCTCTGAGCCCCAGTCAAGCCCCAGAAAGGAGCAGCGGGATCTCATGTGGCCCCTTTTCATCTTGGCAGCTTGTTACTTCTGACACAATGCAGAAGAGAAAGCGCATCCTTTCTGTGTTCCCTCTCCATCCTGGCACTGCAGCCAGTAGGCATATGCCCAAAAGCATGCATACAGCTTTCTGTGAAGAAAAGAAGCCATAGGAAAGACATCAAGCCAAATTATTACACTGTTTGATATGCTGCCTCTATTCAAATAATTCCACGATCTGCTCCTCCAACGCTGGAGTCAGTCAGCTATTTATCTCTGACCATTTCCATTAATCACAAGGGTATGTTTGACGGGCTGTGGGGCAGATGGGGGGCCAGGAGGGGAGCAGCTCTACTTGTTGGAAAGTGGGATGGAAATACTTGGCTCCCCAGTCTCGCCACTGCTGGTGCCTCGGCTACACCACAGCCCTCAGAGAGGGCTGGAGGATTAGGAGGTTGGGGAGAAGGGTTTGGGAAGAGTGCTGGCTGTGGGAAAGCAGTCAAAGCTGGCAGTTGAAGTTAGCACATGCACTGCGAAATGTCATCCTAGCTCTTCTCCCTCTCTCCTTTCACATACCAGCTTCCCAGATCACTTCACAAGCGTCTGGGACAAAGCCAAAGCAGCCAAATCAGAAAGAAAACAAGTTATCTGGCACCTAGTACCTCTGCTGAGGGCTCCCTTTCCCTGTGTCTCTGAAGAAGAGCCGTCACACCTGCAGGAGCCAAGGATGACAGTGAACTGCATTCAAGAGTCTTAAGTATCCGATTTTACAAGGTATGGGATTTTTTTTCTGTGTGCAATGTAATGCGCAGCAATTCAGGCACACATTTTCAGCGTGGTCACCCTGCAGGCTGAAGGGCTGCATGGATGCCTTGCTGCTGCCAGGTGAGGGGCACGGGCCAGACCCAGACATTCCCGATGCTGCAGTGCCTCCAGAGCATCCTGTTCCCTTCTGCCAATCTCCCACCAGCTCCTCTGCTCTGATTCTTGACCCTGAGTGTCTGCTCTGGAGAACAGGTTCTTCTGAGGACAGTGAGTTTTGGAGGTTTCCTGTATTTTGGATGTCAAAGGTCTTCCCAAATGTCAGAAGCTGAGCAAAGTCCCTTCATAGGGCCAGTTTTTCCAACAACTGGCATCTGCAATCAGGAACTATAAGTTCCTGTGTATAGTTCCTGAAATTAGGCACCTTGAGCTTCTCAAGACAGCGGACAACAATAAAAAAAATCAAACAACCCGACCTAAAGTTAAAAGAGAGTAATGGCAAGTCATCTTAAAAAATCCAGTTAAACCAAGGAACTGGAAAGGAAACAGTAACTTTACCAAACGGCCTTGACTACAGCGGTGTTTTCATTCTGGTTTGCACACAAGCCTACTATTGATATACCCGGTCAGAAGTCATATATTTCTCTCACTTTGTAGTGCTGAACTCTCTGAATGAATTTGATACTAGAATTAATTTTTTTTAATGGGAAATTCACTTAGAAAGCATTAGGAGAATGAAAGGACTAACAAATATGAGTCAAGATTTGAACATACTCTCCAGCTCAAGAGCTGGAAGCTAAAATACAGAATTTTCATAAAAGAGATTCTGAGTTTTCTCTTTGAAGTACATGCTTTTATTTCTTTTAATGGTAAATCTCTGAAGTTTGGGTTTTTTTGGTTTTTTTTTTTAATAGGAAGTTTAAAAGAGAAGACTGCATGTCAGTTTGTCAAAAGCTGAGACAAACATCATCCAGCTGCAGGTAGCCACAACTGAAGATGACTTCTCTGAGAGTCCTTCCTGGAAGGTCAGAGGAAAGAGAGGAATTCTTCTGAGGGGAAGTTGGCACCTGAGCAGAACATGAAGTAAAGATACAAGGGGCAGTTGCTTCCCCAGTCGCCCTCTGTTGAAAGCCATGGGAACACAGATTTTAGTAGATTTTGTCTAACATTACTAAGACAGAAAACACAGAGAAGTAGGGTCTAAAAATCATCACAAAGATAGATTGTGGGGACAGCAAGTATGTGATTCCCAGGGTTGACATCAGTATGTAGGATGAGATCGGGCAGGGGTTTAGGGAAAAATAGTGAATTTTGTGTTGATGTCATTTCTGGGATCCTAACTTGGAAATAAGCTTCCCCGTTTACATCCTTGGGCCATGATCTAGCTACACGCTTAGAAGGTGAGTTTGTATAGCAAGAACATGAGCCACATGAACAGGACGTGGTGACAGGGCAGTCTGTTACAGATATGTTCTAACAGACATGTTCTAATTTTGTCAAATCCAAAGTGACACAACCCTGCAGGAGACCAAATCTGGTGGCAGGCACACTGACATGTTGGGAAGGTGGTGAGAGCAAGTATTCAAAGGAGGGCTCTCACAAACTGCTCACTTCGAAGATGGGGGCTGCTGTCAGGCATTTCCAGCCAGGTCTCTTCCTGGGCCTGCAGAACTCCCCCCTGGCAAAGACCTATGAAAAGTTCTGGCTGATTGCTGGCAGTTTTTCTGGGAAGAGATGTAACCCCAGGCCATCTCCCAAGGTGTTCATTCTCTAAGCAGTCATGCCCAACAGAGCAAAGCCCTCTGCTGTGGCCCATGGAAGTACTGGCAGCAAGGTTAAGTTGTGGAGTCCCTGTGAAGGTTTCTCTCCAGCTGTGGCACCGGCCTTATCGCGGTTGTGCTTTCCCACGTCGTATTTACCCTCTCAGGTTTCGTGTGTTTTCCTTGGGCTCCCCTTGGTAAACGTTTGGCTGTAGCATGTTATTAGGGAAACAAGAGCTTGGTATTAAGTGATGATTATGCAATTTATTCTGACAGCGAAAAACGTGAAAAGAGGAAATTGACATTTGTGATTTTAGTTATGCGCTGACAACTATAATTAATCTTAATTCCAGCAAGTACCAGATAAGTGAATGTGATGGGAAAGCTTGCATTTTCATTGCTGCTGCCTAGGGACAGCTACTTAATCATGGCAATAAAATGGCACGAGTTAAGGAATTAAAGAGGGCAGAAACGTTAAGCTAGTTTAAATGCAAATAGGAAAGAAAGACACGAAAATGCAAAGAAATTCAGATGCATAAAAGGCACAAGTGAACTATGTAGAAAAATACCACTGTACAAGGATAAAATAGCAAGAGAAAATTTTATAAAAGAAAAACAAAAATCTTTCCAAAAATCCAGCTAAGGGCAATCGTAAATAGAAATAGGAAAGGGCTGAGCTTGGATCTAATATACAGAAAAAGGCAGAGCAGCTATTTTTCACTCTATTGATTTAAAACTTTTTGTGAAAGTGAATGAAGGTTGATCTTTTTGTCTTTTGAGGAGGAAGAATTGTTTTTTGATATGCCATTATTTTAAAATTAAAATGACTAGTGATTTTGAGCAACAAAATGCATCAACCATTTGCAATGAAGAGGCCTAAATCGGATTTAAACCACATGAAGTGAAAACTAGCGTTTTTTTGGTAAGTCCTAGCAGGAAAAACAACCATCCTTCAAGCCATTTAATTTCTGTTCATTGTGTATCAAATGAAGAGATGGTACTCGCTGCCTTCAGGCAGGAGGACAGGCTAGATGACTTCTTAAGGATGTCTTTCCTTCTGCTTTCCCCTGGCTATAATTGAATGGAATAGGATACATAGTGTTCCCTTTCCCTTTTCCCACTGAGCTTTTTTCTTCAGGCTTATTTAAAAAATGTGCTCAGTGCAGGGAGAGCGCCTGCTTCACAAATACAGCGTTGACTGGGGTCCCTAGCATTGCCATAATGGAGATCAGAAGAGGAAGAAACCAACTTTTGAGGAATATTTCAGAGGTGTTAGTATCACCCTGTGTTACGCCCAAGGCCATGAGCTCTTCCACAATGCAGATCTACCTACAGTGTTGGGTATCCTCTGGCTTCCAGGAGGCAGCTTCTCCTGACAACCAAATATACCTTAATTTTGCAGAATTTAGTTTGTTACAAGTTAGAGTGAGACTGTATTGTTTGCAGCATGTCCCGTTTGGGTGTATCCCTGTGTCCGACCTGTGGCTCCTGCAGCTGGTGGAGGGGAACCCACAGGGCCAGGGTTTTTGGATATGCATCTCACAGAATGTGTAGCACTCTATGGAGCACTGCTGGCTCAGAGGAGAGCCCAAGGTTGGCCCCATGCTTCCTCCAGGTCTGAAATTTGCAACATTTTCCTCCGTCCCATTTTAAAACAAGTAAACCCACACACATGCGTGCACAGATTCTACAACCTATTGGGCTTCTAAATGTCTAATATTAACTCCATTTGACATCTTAGGCACACATTCTATATCCAAACAGAGGTTTACAGAAATCTTAATTTACAGTCAGACTGTGGAAATCTCAACCACAGAAAGTTGCAAGTCCAATGCAGTAAATTAAAGGAAAAAACCCAGTCAAATACATTTATGACTAGCATTTGGTTATATTTAGGACAAGCAAATCTGATGCTCCATGGCACAATGCCAAACATGTGAGGGTCAGAAAGAAATTTCCACCACAGCTAATTTCTGTGCATTACTGCACAATTAGACAGGTGTTTTGTGTGATGCTTAAGCTTCCTTTAAAAAGGAAAGGTAGTGGTTGCCACTGAATCTCTTAATGAACACCAGCAGTCTAATCTGGTGTTTCATTAATTCTTTTGCTCCTGCAACTGTCCTGTAAGAAAGGCCAGTGAAAGAACTGCTGCTTTGTTTTTTCCTTGGGAGTTTCTCTCTACAAAGCAAAAGACATAAAAAGGACATGTATAGGAAACAGAATCCCTCCCCCCTTGCATCACTGTGCCATGTGTGTCACCATTTATGAAAATGAAGGCCGTATGTTAGTCATTGGGAATGATCATCCTGGGCAGCAAAGTACACTTTGCAACTCTTCTTCTGAAAGAAGATTAATTTTTAAAGGGTCACCTATTCCATCCACCTGGTGGATAAATCAGAAAACAGGAAGAGATTTAAGTTTTTTGATCAAAATCTCTGATTTCTGTGACATGGCTGGAGATGAGGCTCCTAGTGCTACCAAACATCTCCTTGTAGAGATCAGCAGGTTACTTTTGCAGGGTTAGAGCTGACAGCCTACAGACTGCAGTACCCCATCTAAGCCATGGCACAAAAAGCCTTTTGTATCCTTAACTTCTGCCTACGGTACAAGAAAAATCTTCACTAGAATAAATTTTAAAATTGCAGCAGAGATAATTGTGTAGCAGTGCTGACATTCAAACAGTGAGATGCTTTAATAACATGTACCAGAATAACAATTTGATTGAGAAATCCGATGTTTTGGGACGGACTTAACTGGACAGTCTGTGATGTGTTAGATCATAGACAACCAGGTTCATCAGCTCATTTAGGACTGCTAACTCTGCACTTTTTATCCAATTACATGCCCAAGGGAAGACGTGTTAACTTCCAGTAACTCGACCCTTATGGTGTCTCAACAACCCACCGAAGGAGTCTGCATGGTGAGGGAAAGAAAGCCCTTGCTATGTCTCAGGAAAGAGCTACAAGTGGGTCCTGTTGTCCACCCTCTTAGGAACTGATGGGTTGTCAGAAAATTTGCCTTTTTTACAATGGGAACCACTGAGCAGATAAAGAGAAAACATGTCATCAATTTTGCAAAAAAGGTATGAATTCATTGACAGGAATTGATTGCAGCAGTCTTCTACTGTGGCTGAACTTGGTTTATGCCTTAAAGGGAAGAGTTGCAGCAGTTATGAGGAAAAGTTATTGACAAGGACATTTTTCATGTGAATAGAAGCCTGCTTTGTTTTTAGACATGCCAAGACTGGCAGCTTCCGTTTATTCTGCAACAACCTTGCATAAGGACAGCATTAGAAGGCAACATTCAAGTCTAGCGGAGCAGCTTATGATTCCACCAGTGGATCTAGGAGAAAAATCAAAAACTCCAGAGCCTGAGTTAGAACTTGACAGGTAGATAAAAACAGAACCATTTCTCGCTGCAGCACAATCTTAAATAACTGTTCATAGTGCCAAGAGCA
This sequence comes from Mohoua ochrocephala, assembly GCA_013398855.1. Taxonomy (NCBI): domain Eukaryota; kingdom Metazoa; phylum Chordata; class Aves; order Passeriformes; family Acanthizidae; genus Mohoua; species Mohoua ochrocephala. The sequence goes on along the minus strand of VZTA01003414.1, from coordinate 192,909 downwards.
AAATAGAAAAATCCACCCAGCCATATGATTTTAAAGTGATTTCCAGACTGTACAAAGGCAGAGTGGGTGCACTAACTATGAGGCCATTTCTTAGTCTTGTAAGTCACAAGCAGGTCTGAAAATGAGAACTTCACTGCTGTGTTCTGGGCTTCACCATGTGCTAACCATCAGGCTTTGGGATGATCTGACAAGATGTTGGTAAAATAAAGGTAATGATGCTCACTGACCTGGTAGGAGACAGAGCTGAATACTGAAATTCAGAACAGCGATATTAACGACCTGTGTGCAATCTTCATAACTGGCTTAAAAATACTGTCTTCAAGTCAAGATAACCCTTTCTACTCACCTTCTCAGAAAAAAAAAGAAAAGGAAAAAAAGGTTGAAATACTGTAAGAAAATGTAAGAAATGCACAGAGCTCATGATATTTGGCAATATTACCTTGCAAAGGTTTCCACTGCTCTTTGACAATTGGAGACCTTATCTGGTCCAAAGCATTTCTTTCTTAGCCCAAGTTTTGTTTCAGAAGCAGCTTCTTTAGGAAAGGCTGGCTGTCAGCCCTGGGCATGGTGTATCCGCACTGATGAACAAACATTTGGATCCGCAATTTCAGCAGGACTTGGAGAAAGCACTCCAAATTAAACGGGTTAAACATTTCCATCAACATACATAGCACAGACAGATAAAGTTAAAAGAGAGTTTGAGCTGATTCAGAGGCCATGTATGTTTCCAAATAAATTCAATTTACTTAGACTGACTCATAAATGGAGCCTAGTGTCGGTAAGCCTTCTAATGGAAAACGTGCAGTCTTTGTACTTCCTGCACTGAGCAAGTACCAAACCAGATGGCACTGGCTCTGGGATGGAACAACCAAGTCTCCTTTCCCTGCAGGGACAAATGTGCTGACACTACATAATGCTTACAGGTGTTATTCAATATAACAAACACTAATAACAGACTTTCATCTACAGGAGGACCTTGCCCAAAGGCCTCCAAGCTTCTGAACACAAATAAACTCCAAACATAATTTACATTAAACAGGCAATATGCCTGACTGAGTCACATAACAGGAACAAAGTTTGGGAGAAAACTTGGCGCATTTTGATCACCCATCTGCAATGCTCGGTGGCAACATCAAGAGCAAGAAAGATGCAGGTGTCTTGTCTCCTGTTCCTTCTGCTCGTGACAGGAAGGAATTCTCCCAGCAGGGAGAACGCTGGCAACAAGGAGCAAGCTGCAAGCAGGTTCTTCGCTCTGTGGGCAATCCCTTAGAGAGTGTCGTGACTTGTTACTCATTCCCTTTAAGATATATGCTGGCCCCAAGGATTTTTCAGGCTTGGATGGGATCCCACTCTCATCAGGCGTGTGGGAAGGAGGCTCTGCAAAGAAGACCTGAGCTTAGGTCTTTGGGTTTCCTTCTGGAGGCGAGAGGTGGTCGGCACTTTTCAAGCAGAATTGACCCTTCTTCCAGCCCAAGCAGTTTCGTCCCTCCATGCAGAGATCTTTGGTGAACCTGAAACTACAGGCATTGATGCTGCCTACTGGGAGCAGCAGCTGAGGTTTGTTGCTGTGGGGCTGTACTGCAACCATTCCTATTCAGGGACTCAGCTGTGGCTCCTTACTGGTGGCAGGCAAGACATCAGGACACAGTCTGAGAAAGACAATGTCTTAATTATGAGAAAAGGTAAAGGCTCTTGTGTTAAGCAGTTAAATCACCTCTTCAAGGAGCAGATTAGCTCTCAATACTCATAGAGGGCTAATGCCCATCTTGGAGAGCATACAAAGAGCTGGATCAGAACTGCTAATGACCCCTGTCTACTCCAGATGGGTCAGTTTGCAAGTAGTTTGCTGGCATAAACCCAGAGACACATAAAGCATCAAGTCTTCAGTCTTTGCTGGAGGAAATGAATTACAAAGAAGATATTAAAGCAATGTGTCTGCACTCATTTTGCATCAGAAAGATGGAAGGAGTTCATTTCAATCCTCCCTCCCCCCTGTCATCAAGTGTCCTAACACCAGTGAAATCCCTTTCACATCAGGTCAGGCAGATCGCCTTTCAGCGGCTGCTTCCCGCAGCCAAGAGGGAGAACAGGGCTGGCCAGGCAGCAGCTGGGAGCTGGGGTAGGCAGCAGGTGCCGAACACTTGTGGAGCCCTGGAGTTCCCCAGCCCTGGGACTGGGCAGCCAGCAGTTGGGAGAGGGCTTTTGTCAGCTCCTGCTCTGGGTGGGACTGGAGGAGCACTGCCCTGCATCAGCGTGTCTGCTGGGGCAAGCAAGGTAGTTAGATGTGAGGGGTTGCTGGGGCACCTGGGACGGAAGGTGCTGCCAGTGCCAAGCCATTTGGGGCTACAGGAGAACGAGTAACTCTTGGTTGCATGAACAAGACTGGGCTAGACGGGGTGAAAGTTGCAGAGTCTGCCCCGTTGCGCTGTCACCTCATATTGAGTCTGACTCTTTCACGCTCTCTGCAGCACAGGGTGTGTGGGGCAGATGGGAAACACGCAGTAGAGGTTGTGGCAGATGGGAAAGGGAGGAACAGCACTGTGCTGAGTGTGGCCAACAAGGGGTGGTGAACTCCTGAGTGGGCAAAACTCTCGTCGTGTTAAACTGCACCTTACCTGCAGTGGTTATTCAGACGTGTTTCTGGGCTGTGCACCCACCTCAACACATATTCACAAACTTGCCTGCTGTCAGCCTATTTAAACCAGATGTCATATGGACCAAAAGGCTTCCTTCGTGTGAAAGGAACCCCTGGCATAGAGCAAAACGAGGTATAGAAGGTGGTGAAAGACAGACTTGAAGAGCAGGACCCCACTGCACCTGCGGCAGTGAAAGAAGCCATGGCATTGCAGTCCACAGGCTCTGGAAAGGAAAAGGTGCCTGGTACCCTTGTCACAGAACAGGTGACATCAAGAAGTGCAAAGCGAAGGTGGAGCAAGATGAAGTGATTGCCAGATAATACGAATCCCAAGCACATTTTGCCATTGGCGATAAAGACTAAGGCCTTATTAAATACAGCAGACCAAACATTTGAGGAAGATAAATTTGTGTTCCTGACATGAAACGTTCAGCAGAGATTTAGGAAGGTGGCATTTTCCCCTGCATTCACGGATGGGAATGGCAGATGGACAAGAGAGGAGGTGCAGCCAGTCACAGGAACCGGATGCTCACAGACACTCTTGTGTTATCACTCCTTGGTTATTGCCATGTCCAGGTGCCTCGCAGTACTTAGGCAGCCCAGTCTGCAGCAAGTTTAAGAAAAAAAAAAAAAGAAAAAATCTGTCCCTGAGCATATTAAAAAGGCAGCTTCTCTTCCCTGGGCAGTCCCTGCTGGGGAGTGCCCTCCTGCAGCACTGCTGTGGATTTGTCTTTGCTCTGCATGCAATCTGGGGCACTGTCAGATAGCAGATATTGGCTAGACCCTGAAGGACTGTTTTAATGGTTGTTGAAGCTGGGTAAATTAAATTTCTGATACAGACCATCTCCCCATAACAGAGCTGAAGAAGCCATGCCACTGAGCAAGTTTCCACTGAATAATAACTAACATTTAATTTTGAGTGTGAGGAGTAATTTTAAAATTTTTAATCCAAGTCTCAATCCTTACCAACACTGAGAACTTAGATTAAAAAATTGCAATTGAAATTCCAGAGGTGGAGAGGTATTTCTATCTCAGTTGCTGCTTACTACATCTGGGTCAGAGAGAGTCCTAAGTTGGTCCAGAGGGAGCTACGCTTGCCTTGCATGGCCTGCTTGTCTAACAGCAGACACAGGACTTTCCTGGTTTAATTCTCAGTAGAACGTGCTGGGATGCAAGCGTCGTGATAAAGACAGGCAGTAGATCTTTGGTCTTGACTCATGCCCCATGGGTCATGGGACTGTGGGTCAATGCACCATTGTGCCATGATTTCTTGTTTGGGTGGCACGGATTTCATAGTTCAGATGTTCCTAGGACCTAGCATTATTTACCTTCTTTTTCTTCATTTTAAATTCACAGTGACTGCAACTATTTGCCCTGCTGCAGCTTTAAATTCTTCTTGGCCTGATTTAAGAGCTTGCCAGCTCTTAAGGCTGAGTCTCAGGCAGGACCAGAGGCAATGAAGTCAGGCCAGCTGAGCAGCAACGAGGAACTATGGATTTTCAGATGGGCTCCGCTAAATCCGAAACCCAAAACTTCTGGCGGGGATTGAGGAGAATAACAACATTGAACAGCTGAGTCCTACAAATGTAACAGTGCAAATGGGACATAATATTTGAAACCAGCAATGTAATTTGTGGAGAGAAAAACAAGAATCATTCATACTTAGGCTTCAATTCAAGCTGTCCTTTAGTGCAATAATTCAATTAGAATAACATGAATTGTTTGCCCATTCCAGAAAAAAATTAGATTTCTCTTTAGTTTCTCTTGTTCTTATCCCAATGGCATCACTCATGCATTCAATCTCCTCATTACCTGAGAGGAATATTCCTAATTTCACCCTCATCATTTGTCTTTCGCTGGGATATATAACAAAGGAAAGGGAATCTGCTCGGCATATTGCAAAGCCTAGCAACCAGGACTGCTCATCTTATTAAGCACAGGCAAAAGACGAAACTTTCAACCTCAAATTTTCGAGGTTCTGAGGCAGGATTTCCGACTGCTCTGTAGTGGATCCTCTCCAAGAGCTTAACAAGAACTTCTCTGGTTTGGAAGCTACAAGGAAACATCCCTCAATATCACGTATCAAACTAGACTCCTTTTATCCGTGCCAGAGGAGTGGAGCTGTCACTGGCCCCTCTCTTTCTGTTTTTATTTTTTTTTTTGTGATACAAACCAGGCACAAGAACTCGCTCACTACCTAATTTTTCCATTGCAGAGGACAAATGTTCCTACCATTCATTTTCCGTAGGAGTTTACTTTTACAGTACAGCTACTTCTCAGTTACACATGAAGAGCCATGAAAGGTGTTGCTGGGAAAAGGAAGAGACTTGGACTTCTAACTTATATTTTCTTGTTTGTGGTGGGATCTCTTGTTCCTTGAGAGCCTTGTTTAGATGGATCATTTTGAAAGCAAGGAAAAGAGAGAAAACACTAATATTTACCAGATACTCTCAGATTCTTCCATTTGTATATGTAGAAGCATCGCCAGGAGTCACCGGTGTGGGGACCTTCTGCTCTGCCTCTCTCAGGTTGCTCAGATGATATGAGAGAGATAGGAGAAAGTGTCACAGCTTAAGTTTTACTGAAAAGACGTCTTTGATGAAGACTGCAGAATTAGTAGACGGGTACAAGGTTCTTCTCATCCCTGCTTTATTACTTGGTCTACATTTTAAAATGTCTACATCACTTTAGCTGTGAGATGTCAACTCCCTGCTAGAGGGACACAAGTCAGAAACTGCAGAATGAGGGCATCCAAAGTGGATAGTGATTTGCAAAGCCTTGGGTAGAAACCGCTCTTTCAAAATGACAACTATTACTTTATGTGCCTCTTTAAACATTGATACACATATTTTCATTGTTTTTCATTTAAGTTTAGTGGTATTAGCAAATCAAAGACTTGCTTTTCCTCATCTAGAAATGCAGAGATAAGGCTATTTTTATAGAGGTTGGAGGACAACCCTACTAGACTGCTGCAAATCTACTTGTTTCTCAAGTGAAAATGACATCTGTTCTGTGCAGGACGCTGATGAATGCAATGGAGTGTGATTTAGGAACTCCAGTTTATCAGTGCGGTGGCACCGGAATGCAAAGTTTTTCTAGATTAAAAACTTCAACAGTCTGTGTTTCCTGATTTGAGGAAACTTCGATGGTTTGTGTTTCCTGTGTTAGAAGGAAGAAATCACCAAACCATAGCCTTTTAGATTTGGTATTTTTTGGTTTTGACTCTTCAGTCTAGTCAGTGATGTTGAAAATTTGCTCTCAGAACTTGTAATGTTGATCTGATTTTCTGACCTGCAAGCTGCAGTGCTGAACATATCCTGAAAATTGTCATGAGAGAGATAACTTATAATCAGTACAGCTAATAAAGGATCCTTTTTTTGCAGGAATCTTTTTGTGCAAGCTGTACGCTCTTCTCCACTTTTCCTGTCCCATGTGGGTGGTCAGATCTGGAAGTAAAACATTTAAAAAAAAAAAAAAATCCAACCATTTCAAATGCAAGGAATTTTAAGTTCACAGACTGTGGCTCATTGTCAGTAACAATTTCCTGTGGAATGGTGAAGAGAGGTTTTTTTCTTTCTTAGTAAAAGTGCCTCTCCTCTATCTATTTTTTGGCTTGCTATGCTTGAGAGATGTAACCCACTGAAGAGTTCAGAAAAGCAAGTTTTCTTATAAAAGCTGGTTGAAATATGTAGCTTAAGATAATATTGCCTTTCTCCCTCTCCATCCTAATAGCAACTTTTTTTCCTGTAAGAACTTTTTCTTTTTGCTGACAAAGAGGCCCAAAAATTATTCCATTAAAAAATATGACACTTTCTAAAATTCAGTGCTGAGATACATTTTTTCTTATAAATAGAGGTTAAGAGAGCATTCGGAACAACAACATTCTGTTTGAAATTCTGTTTAGAAAAAATGTAAACTCTAACCAGTCGTTGTCCACTGTTGAATGGAGTAAGAGCTGCCACCTGCTTCCCAAACCCAGTACTGTTTGCACTTCACAGTAATTCCTGAGAGGATGACACATGTGGTAGTGGGGCTTCTGGAGCAGCCTCCAGTCCCACTGTCCCTGCACGCCGTCACCCCAGGAGCCGTGCTTGTGGGGTTCAAGTAGAGCCCGGGCACCTGCTGGGGCAGAAAATGGTCCTGGCACTGCTGTGCTGTATGCACAGTATTCGTGAGTTCAGTGCAATCCTGTGCAGTCCTTCCATCCTTAGGCTGAAAGAGTAAAATCCGAGAAAGTAGAAAACTAAATTTCAATAAATTTAGAAAAGAAAACCCTGGAGATTATTTCCTTGTTTTCAGTACATTGCCATCTTTGACTTGCTCTTGAGAGGAGAAAGTAGATTTGTAATTCATCTTTTGATTATAATTTATTGAATTATATAGAATTTATTGTGTTCTCTGCAGGAAGATGTCACGTCTAATGTATATTTTTCTTTCAAGTGTGGTGAATCAATATACACATTAAATTAAACACGCTGAAAATATGCCTACTAAGTATATTTAACTTGTGGGTGGCACTTCTACTTGAGAAATCCAACCCCATCCATATTCCGACTCACTTCTCAAACCTGTCCCAGAAGTTATTATTGTTATTATATTATCTTCTTTTTTTTTTTAAATCAGAGGAAACATGGCCCAAATTAACCAATGTGACTGAACATGTAGATGTGTTTCCTGTTTCCTTCCTCCCGGTTATCTTACTTTTGTGAGCTCAGAAATACGCCCACCAGAAATAAACAGGTCTCAGCTGCGAGCAGCTGGCTCTTTACTGCTGCAAGGAGTCCCAGGCCAGGGCTGAGAAACTCTGTGTGAGAGTGGGCCAACTGCTTCTCCTCTTGCCTTTGCAGCGTGCCACCATTCTGTGTGTGGGCTTTGATTCATGCACCCCACTGGAGGCAGTCCTAGGAATTTTTCAGCAGCTTCAGATAATTAAAAATGAATAATGCCTTCAGCACAATAACCCTTGTGCTAATTGCTTGGATATTAAGCTACATTCCTTTCACTTTGCCCTTACACTTACAGATTCTTGCATTAACATTGCAGTGGTACTGTGGAAGTGGTTAGGGTGAAAAATAGAAAAATTAAGACATCCGGCTACAAGAAACCAGAACGTTTGATATTTGGTGTCGTGTGGAAGGCAGTGTGGGACATAAATAAAGAAATTTCTTGGCTTTTTCTGATAAAACGATGACCTCATGTCAATTAACAATGGTAACTGAAAGTCTACAGACCAGTGCTCATCCCGCTTTGTCACCAGGATGAACAAGGTGAGATGCACCTCTCAGCCCTGGTCTCCCACCAAGATGTCCATGTGCATCAATGCTTTGCTCTGCAGAGGTCCACATGGGGGCCAAGTTAAGCTTAAAAGGGAGGAAGTCTTTCTACTCTGAAGCGAAACCCACAGATTTTAGGTCTCGGCTTCAAAGCCAGGGGTGGATTTTAAAGCCTTTCCCTATAGCTTTGGCATGGCATTAACACAGCTGGCAAAATGTGCTCAAAACTCAGTGCTGGGGACCTTGAGCATTGCTTGTGATACATGATCAAATTTCAATATCAAATTCACATAGATCAGAAAAATAAATTTATGCTTTTTGATATTATTGTCAGTAATGTGTCCAGGAGAGCTCTGAATGGAGCAGGAGAATCATTTGGTTTCCACAAGAGGTGAAGGACCATTTCAGTCATCAGGACTGTGTGGCAGGAGAAGGGTATGGAGGGCGTGTCTCGGCAGGGATGGAAAGAAGAAAGGCTTCAAAGTACATGGACAGAGAGACACTGAGGGAAGCTGCTCTCAGCAACAAATGGAACTTTGAATGTTATATGAACAGGGCTGATAAGAAGAAACTACAACTGTTTGTGTTAGCATGTTACACAAAGATTGAAGAGAAACAGGAAGGTCAGAAAGGAGAGTAGATACAATAAAGGTTTTTATTCATCAGTGTAGGAAGTATTCTGAGCTTTCATAGACCGAGCCATACCTGAAACATGTATTTTCTCTGAAGAGCTCTACTCCAGCACATCTGGAACTGATTTCTAGGAGAAGCCAGAGGCAGTTTGCTGCACTCCCATATGAGATGCACCTGTGAGAGGCCCATGAATCACCTTAATAAAAGTGAGCATAAAAAGGGTCATGGGCTTATGCAGTGGGGAACTCATGTGGAGGGCTCAGAAGCATGATGGTGTTACTGTACATCAGCTGAGCCCTCCTGATCCAGCGTGTGCCCTCAGCCACCTCTCAGCTGAGGCAGTATGTGCTCGCTCACTCTCCCTGCCTGCATCTCAGGCCCTGGGGACCTCCCCAGGTGTGCTGTGGGTTTGGGGCAACCAGACAGCTTGGCTGCTGCGTGAGCCCTGTGACTGCTGGAGAGGGTTTTGGTGGTGCTATGTGGCCAAGGGAAGCCACAACTATTCATCAGCAGCAAAGCTTGTTTCACATTATGGGCCACTCTCCTCTTCTGCACCTACAGAAGCTGGGGAGAGAGAGGGACTTTAACAGGCAGGGGGAGTGCATATGCCTCGTGTTCATCCTCCATCAGTCCAGGAGAGTGCTGAGTTGGGGACATCAGCCAGAGCCACTAGAGGTTTCACCAATTATTTTAAACCTTGTGAAGAACAGCTGCTGCCAACATCTACTCATGGTGTCCTTCATTTACTGGATTTTGAATAGGGCTCTGATTTTCTTCACCCTTAGTCTCTTACTCGTGCCACCAAAGTCATCTTCCTTCCAAGCCACTGATCTTTTTATTTAGTATTTCCCATCCTGCCCTGTGCCGTGGCTGCAGCCTAGCAGGGGAGTGCCTGAGGTGGGGAGAATGCTGACTAGCTGTGGAGGAGCGGCCCCGGTCAGGAGCTTCACGTGGGGGAGTGGGCAGCAGCATGGGCTGCAAAGTTTGTGCTGCAGAACTGCAAAGGGGAACAAACAATTAGCAAAACCAACTGAGAAGGGAACGAGGAGGAGGGTGAGATGAAGCCACTTTTTTTTTTTTCAGTGCATTAGCTGAACAATGTTGCCATCATCTGAATAGTAGGTAGATGAAATGTATACCTATGCAGAGGCATGAGAACGAACTGAAAAAGATTCAGAAAGTCTAATTTTCTCAGTGTCTTTGATTGCCACTGTACATTGTCACTGGAAGGTGTTTCTATCCAGTTTCTATCCAGTTCAGCTCCTCTGAGGACATGCTACATGGCTCAAACAGATTCAGGGAGACTTCACTTCTGCACTCCTCCTGATCTTTCCTGTGAAATGCTGTCTGTTTTTGCTTCCCCTTATCCTAATATGCTCTCATTGACTGGGTCCCATTCAGGACTCCTAACTGGCGGGAGGGAGTAGTGCAGCCAGCAGGCCCTGTCCTGGCAACTCTCCTGTAAGTTTTTTTGGATGAGGTCTCATGCACTGAGCACCTCATGGCACTTTCTGGAAGCCACGGTGGCTGCAGCTGTGGGGTTGCTCCAGTGCCCAGGAGAAGAGGGTCAGCACTTGGGAATGCGGATTCCCTGGAAGATGTGCCTGCCTTTAGTGACAGCAAAGACATGGCACTGCATCTTTTAACCAGAGGCCCTCTGCTATTCATTCTGGGGCAGCCACTTAGTCCAGGGAAAAGAGCGGGTAAAGCCGGGCTCAGAAACCAGGACTGCTGTAACGTGGAGGTGTAATGAAGGTGTGGTATGCAGAGACTTCCGTCAGAAGCAGTTTGGCCAACAGCAATGGAGAATTTCTTTAGTCAGAGAGATTCCCCAGATTCAAAAACATCCATCACTGAAGCAACCAGAGGCCACATGTCACATTTCCTGCCTCCCTCATGTAAGTGTTAGTGGGCACATGCTCGTAGCTCTACACACTTCGTGTGTAGGTGCAGTTCCTTTGCACATACATCTCACAAAGGGCAAACTGGCTTTTTCACACACTCACAGCCCCCCCAGTGCTTTCACAACCACAGTTAGTTTCCTAGACAAAACCTCATCCAAGTCCTTCCGAGAGCCTGTACGCACCTTGATTTTCCCTTGGCTGAAAATAAATCTGCCGTGTTTGGAGCGTTTCCTCCCCACTCCATGTGATTCTGATTTCACTAATTGAAGTTAATCTGATAAAGGGAGGAACTGCGGAGAAGAATAAGAGCAAAGAGGCAGGCGAGCAGGGGTCACCCAGCGTGCCACAGAGAGAGGGCTTTGTGGCCAGGGAGCCGCTGCAGGGCACGGAGGGAAGCAGCACGCTGAGGCTCTTCATCTGTTTGGCCCATGGGCTGGGCTGAACTGCCGGCCACCCTGGCCGCCCGTCCTGACCTCCCCGCTGCCCTGCAGCACAACCAGCACTTGCAAGGTGGGATCTAATGAAAGGCATCAGGCAACAGAAGGAGCGCTTCTGCCTCCTGATCATATTTATCCAGAACAAAATGAAATGTAGGCTGGCTCGGGGGATGAGTAATGGATAACAGAGCAGCTTCTCATGTCCAGGCCCCTAGTCTGGCTGGTGCCTGGAGGGCAGCACTGATGAATTCATTGCCACCTGATGGTGGCTGAAGGGTTTCTGTAGGAAATGAACACTTGGATTTCAAGATAAAAAGTACCTTCTGTGGACAAAATGGTTGTTGGGGTAAGGGAGCAGCGTGTGGTGACAAATATCCCAAAGAGAGCAAAACTGCCATTAATGGCTTTGCTACACACAAAGCTACTTCCCTCCAACTCTCCTAGCAACACCAAGTGGAAAAAGCACATTGACACATAACAATCCAGCTCAGTGGGAAAGACACCTGACAAGGTGTCATGTCTACCACTGAGAGCAGGCAAGGCCACGACATTCCACTCATTGCTCAGTATCTTCTCCAAAGAGCAACCCAAGGTCTTTGTGTGCAGCAGATTTACAGTGGGGGGAGATCTTCAGAGAGAAATGGCCACTCAAGCCACACACACGCGTGTATGGAATATCAGAGACGGACTACTGGGAAGCTGGGAAATGAGGTGAGCTCGCCTTACTTACTTTTCTGAAATGATCTCGTTGGTGTTTAAGTGCTAGAATTAATTTGTCTGAGCACAATGCAGTACATCAATCTAAAAGCATCAGGGATTAACCTCCTCCAGCTTATGTCTGGGCAGCCAGAAGCCATAGGTAAGGTAGAGCTGGGAGCAGAACGGCCTCTTGCCCCAAACCTGCCAACAGAGATGTTTGCAGAACCTCTCTGCTGAGGCATGATATTCACACGCAGCTAGAGATTTCCCACTTCTCTGCTTTCTTTAAGTGGCTGGTACATACATCGATTTCGACAGCGCCCCTGCCCCGCCTCTGCAAACTCCATTCATTGTTAACTTGTTTAAATTAAACACAAGCATGGACAGGATCAGCAAGCAGCCGTCTGTTTTATTAGTGCTTCTACTTCAAATGTCAGTCTTAGTCCTTCTTTGCTGGGCTCTGATCTCTCATGACAATTTGATTAACTTTACATTTCCTTTTATTGTTGGAGAAACATTTGGAAAATCTTAACATATCCTACTGGCTGGTTTTGAGACCAAGATGGTGATTATGTCCATGCTTAGCATCATCCATCAAAATCAGGCATCTGACAGTCAGACCACCTGAAAAATGTGTCATTCCTGAGAAGTTCACGGGCCATAAAATGTTTTTTACTTGTGAACAAGCACAGGACACTCCTTTTTCTCTCCACAGCAATGCTTTCGTTAGGAAATGCTTAAGCATCTTCATCAGAAGAAAACACTTTCTGCTTTGTACTGGTTTTCCCAGATAAGAGGACCTTCTCAGCTCCCACCAGCTAGGAACCGGTATCTGGGTTTTTCCCAGAGCCACATTCCTGCCAGGACTCCCTGATAGGAACATACAATTATTGAGGAACTACCAGGATATGACAGATCCCAGGGAAAAGGATGCTCCATTTCAACTTAACAGAACAGCTCAGAACTCTTTCCCCTTTCTTCATGCTCACACTAATCTAATAAGAGTCTCAAGCCCCTGGCACATACTCATGGCTACATTTCTGCTGGCCTCTGAGCTTCTGGATTTTGGCTCAGCTCCAGAGTGTCAAGGCACCAGTGGAAAAGGCTGGAAGTGAGCCTATTTTTGTCTTTATGTTTCAATACCAGGATCAGAAATAGAAGTGGTAAGAACCTCATGGAAAAAAAAAAAAACTGGTTTCCTGGCACTTTTGATGGAGTTAATTACCTGTAGACATTTAAATTCTTTCCCTTGCATCATTTTCATTAATTTGAAGGTGTAGATACTCAGTCATTTTGAAAAGCCACACCAATTTTAACTTTATTTCTGAGGTCATTGAGATGAATTCTTCTTCAGAAAGCACTCAGATGTCACAGTTAAGCCGATGTCATTAGGCCATGATAAATCTAACCCCACACCTAAGCCATCCATTTACCTGTTCAGTAAAAGCTAAAATCAGTGCTATTATAGTCACCCCAAAACATATCTGGGAAACTTGGTCTCAGATCCCAGTCCCTGACAGGAACTCCCAGGGTCTCCAGCAGTACCAAGTACTGAGGGTCTCTTGATAGTCACTCTAAAAACTTAAGCCTCATCTCAAACTTCAGGGTACTTGTGTCTCACAGCACGCCAATCCCCAATGCTTCTTGTGGGATTTGCAACTGCTGCTGAACACTGCGAGTTGATGATCCTGGTACCAGGATCCCCCTGATGGATAACTGTAATAATTTTATTCTAGTCTACAACTTTCAGTCCCTGGTGAACTCCTGCTTCATTTCTCTGACATTTCTAATATTTCTCTGCTGAGACAAGCTGCCATTTCAGACTTCAGGAACGAGTAGCTCTCTTCCCACTCAGTTAGAGGATAATTATGACTAGCTATAGAATAAGAGCGGCTTGAATTTATAATAAAGAGTCTCAGATGCTAACACTTCTGCAGTCAAATCCCTGCAACAGAGAGGTCTAAACTTTTCAGTAATACTTAGGCTCCTTATACCTCCAAATATCTGTACTTCTATTTTGCCACACAGTACCAAACCTCTCTTCAAGAAGAAAGCAAGCTGTGCTAGAAGGAAGAAGAAACCACAGCCATGCTAGAGTTAATAACGAGAGCACATAATGAAAGCTGGAATCTGACCCCTTATTACCAGCTCTCCGTGCCTGAGTTCCCATAAACCCCAGGCCTAATCCAGTATCTTGCTTCCAGTGCAATGGGTGCTGGGAAGGGTCCAGCCCCCGCTGTCCCAGGGAAGTGATAAAACCCCATGTGCCCGTTAATGCACTGCCTCTTATAGGCCCATGCAGCAGGTGAGCAATTATCACTTGCAGCCCAGCTTAATGCTTTACAGGGTCTGAGAACTGTTTCCAATTAGCCTCAGTGCGCCATGGAAATTAACTCATTTGTGTCACCTTGGCTTGCAAGTGGACTGTGAGGAACTGGTGAAACAACTGGAATTGAGTACAGGTGGCACTTCACCTCTCCTCCTGCTCCTTGGCACTCTTTGCACTGGATCTGGGAGGGCTATATTTGATGGAAGAAAATATGATGGAAAAACCATTTTGATCCATAACCAGGACCTGGGGGAGGGCTTGATCCATCCCCAGAGTCTTGTCTCCATGACATTTTTCCAGGCTGGTTCTCTGTGTCCCGAGAAACAGGCTTCCAAGCACTTCCCTTTGGATTATTTAGTAATCTCGTGGGGCTTCTCAGCATTTGGCCTCTAAAAGCCTCTTTTTATAAAGAACTGTGTCATATGTGTGTTTTATCTGTGAGCCTCGTTTAATGAATGCTTTCAGACATTATGAGCTGATTTGGAGCCTGCTGTAAAGCCAGCACCATTCCATCGAGCTTGCCACAGGGTCGTTACTGCCAGGCATTTGCTCTTAAAAGGATGTTCTGAAAGTTGATGTCAGGGCTAAAATTAGGCTAAATACTTGCAGGGATCCTTCTGTGATCTCCTAATACATCTTCAGTGCCCATGAATGGTGTGCATATCAAAGGAAGTATGATCTTCTGGACAAAGACCAAAAGGATTGAGGAGCTCTCAACTCGTTCCTGAGCTTCACTATGAAGAGTTCTGTGTCATTTTGAGCACATCACCTCACCTCCCTGTGCTTCAGTTTTCTGCCTTCAGAGGTTACAGCAATCACATTTTGTTGAGATTATATAGCTAAACACATTGTGATATTATTTAATGTCAGTGTTGAAGAGATTTCTTACATTGACAGCTTGATTTTGAGCTTGACAAATTCTGCTTACGTGAGCTGCTTATAGCACCTCACTCTTGAAGAAAGGAGACAAGACATAAGCTGATTGTGATGGGCTAGCCATCTAAAATTATCTGTAAATGACTGATTAAACTTTAGGGATAGTGTGCCTGTGTGTTATATTTGGACAAAATAGAAATGAAAAAGCCAAATTAAGCCCTCTTATTAAAAGATCCAGTTCTATTGAAGAACTGATCATAAAACGACTGAAGAAGGGACTTTGAGTTGTTGATCCTGCTTCTGTGGCCTGTACTCTGAATGCAATCTTATCGCAGCATGTAAGGGTAACAATGGGGTCTGGGCTGTAGGCAGACGGCCAGAGATCTAACCTGAATTCCCAAGATTTACTGCCATTTGATGGTTTGCTTATTTTTCTCCGCGAGCAATGCATAACTGCAGAGAGCCCAATCCGTCCGGGTCCCTCACAGGGACCGAAATGCCACGGCAGCGTCGTGGAAGGCTTGTGCCCGTCACTGCAATGGAATCAGCTGCAGCAGCGACAGGCAGGGGCTCCCGAACAGCCCCGAGCGGCAGGAGAGCTTTCGGCAGCAGAGGGCCAGAGCCCAGGGGTGGCCCTGCACCGGGGACAGGCTGCGCGCCCAGGGAGGGGAGCTTCCCAGAACTGGAAATGTCAAACTGCTCCGCAAGGAGAATCCGGCCCGCGCCCAAACCCAAAATGTCAGGCCGAATCTCAACTGCCCCAAATTTGGATCTGGATGTGAAATCTGCGGCTTGGGACCATTTCTGGTTTATATTTAAAAAGCTAATTGTCTCTTGCCATGGGTAGCTAAGTGTCGCAAGAATGGACATGGAAGCCTCAGATTTAAATCTGTTGGGATTCTATTTTGCAGTAGTTGGAAAAAACCTTCTTTCCTGAATGCAGGGAACAAATTTTGCCACATCTGCAAGCCAGGGAAAATCGCTGGAAACTCTGGAGTGAATAATTATACACAAATGTTTACAAAAAAATAAATAAGAAGAATGTATGCATAAGTGAAGAATAACAAATGACATGTGGCCAAACCCCTGAATAGCTACTAAAGCCTGGGACTGGGGTATGCAATTTTCACATCGTTTGCAGCCTTGGGCAGCTAGAAAGGGTGGAGAGGTGATATTAGTGTACAATGGCTGCTCAGTACCTCGTATTTATAGTAAATGTCCAGTGGCCAGGGAAACAGATCACACAAATCCAGCCTGGGAAAGGATAGAAAATGCCCGGGATAGCCAGTTTTCTGGGTATTCCTTGCCAAGAGAGGATTTGAGCAGTATGCTTGCCTGCTTCAGGCCTGCCTTTGCCCAAACCCAGACTTCTGCTTTCATTGCTGTCCCTTGCTTGCTCTAAGGGCTCACAGTCTGTTCTTACTTCAGAGGCATCTTCTGTGTCTTTTTACCTTTTTTCAAGGACTGGAAGGTCTCATCATCCAGTAGATATTACTTCCTTTCATGTATTTGCTCCCAGCCTCCTTATGCATCCCTGGAGGATGGGGTCTGTTCTTCAGGGCCTGCAGGACTTTTGCTTTGGTTCTGTGTTTTGCAGAAAGCAGCTAAAACCTGAGCTCTGGGTTCCCTGGGTAGCTTGGGTTCCTCAGGGTTCCCACCTACCTCCAGGATCACAGCCCTCTCTCTAGGGGCTTATTTCTCTCATGCAGAACCTCAGGCTTGCCTGCTGCTAATCCTGAGCAAGAAAGAAGTACAGAAAATGCATGTGAGCAGGAGAGATTTCATTTCTCCTGCTCTCAAAAGGAGATGTAAGCGAGGTCAGCTGCCTGGTGCCATCAACATCATTCCGCTTTGGAAATGGCCTGTCCCCAGGAGAAGGAGTGCCTTGGTGGTTTGCTCTTCCCAAGGCTAAAGTAATGAGTACCCATCAGTGATAAGAGCAGGCTGGAAGCTCTGCCATCTCTCAAGGAGCGTGAGAAAAATCATTCCTGCTCATCTTTGAAGTTACAGGGGGATGGTAACTCTGCAGACCCCCATTCATGCTCAGTAGCAGAGAGCTGAGCTTCTGGAATTTGGCAGTATTCCTAGGCACCTCTTTGCTCCACCCCGTAGATTGCTGGGGACCAACTTTCCATTTACTGGCCCTATGAAAAATAAAAGACAGGGAGAAAGCCCATTTGTGAACTATCAGAGTGAGTAGCTGTAGCTTTTTCGGAGCTGGTTTTATGACAGGTTGTTTCCAGGTGACTCTTGGCTGGTGCAGATGTCTGCCTGACACACAACAAATGAGACCATGGAGAGGGCTCGAGGCAATCAGATGGGAGCAGCACCCGACTTTCCCCTTGTCCTGGGTGATTGCTGGCATTCAGCCGGAGCAGCTTGGTGATAATCTCCTGGGTGATTTGAAGTGATTACATCCTGCTCATAAAAAATATATTATGCATGTATATGGAGAAGAGCTGTTGACAGCAAATCAGAGAGTAAAGCAGAGCCACGTCAGCCTTTGGAACTGGCCTGCAGAAGATGATGCATTACGAATTACATCGCAGGGATTTCCTCCTTGTTACTGCGCAGTAACAGGGCTCATTGCACTCATAATTTACAATATCTAGGTAGGAAAGCATGCAGGATGTGGCAGCCACATAATACTCTTCACCTTCTCCAAACTCACAGCTGACTGCAAGAGGATAAAATTGCTACAAGCTGCATCTGAAAGTAAACTGAGTGTTTTAATTGCAATGTGACTGTGAGGCTGTTGGGCAAGAATTCAGTTTTAGCTAGAAATGGGCATGATCTTGACTCGATTCTCTCCAAAATTAGAGGCTATTTTGATCTGGGACTTTCAGTCAGGCTGTTTGAAAACCTCTTCTGACATTCAGACCCAGGGTGAGATGCATACGCCTTCCCTTCCTCACCTCTCCTTCTGACCAAGTTCAAGAGACATCACGCAGACACAAACCCAAATCAAAAAGCCGCCAGGTGCAGCAGACTGCACCGCAGCTCCCCTCCATCACTGTAAGGCTGCAGACTCTGTGATGTCTTGCCAAGCTACCAGCGCTAACAGGGCTTCTCTGGTAACCACACTGTGAAATGCGGGACCTGCTGGAAGACCCGCCCCAGCACAGTGTCAGTGGTTGGCCTGAAAAGGTTGGGATCCAGTGCACATCCTCAGGGCTGGTGTCAGCATGGCACGGGGGATGGAAGGGAAGCCACCCATCTGTCACCCTGTTATGGTGACACACCATTCAGTGCATGCAAGGCTGGATTCTGCTGAGGAGCAGGAGCACACAGGGTTCTCCTCTCCCTCTCTCTCTGAGACAACTGAGCGCTATAGAAGGTGTTGAGGCAAGGAACATCATCCAAAAAACAACTTTGAGAGAGAGAGAGGTAGTTTTTGAGGTCCTGCTTGTTCTGCAAGGTTGGAAAGTTTTGCGGGCTTTTTCACTGCTTATACACACTTTTTCATTTTCTTATTTTCCATTCTTTTCTAAATCTTCTTTTTTCACCTCCCTCCCTCCCTTCACATCTTCTTTCTATTCAGGGAAATGCAAAGGCAGCTTTCAGAACCAAAAAAGTGCAGAATTGACTGCCAAAGGAAAAAGTGCAATATCCCTCCAAGCCCATACCTTGTGATTTCTCAGTTTTGTTGAAATAAAACCCCAAAATAATTGACTGTTATTGCTAGAATTAATCATTAGGTTTTCAGTGAAAGAAGGCCATAAATGACACCATTTTCACCAAAAATAACAAAACCTCCAAAGACGACAAAGCAAAAAAAAACCCCTCAAGATGAATGAGAGACTCCTTTTTAATGGAAAAAAAACCCTTTAAATCTTTTCAGCTACTTCTAGGAACGAATGATTGGCTGCTGCTTTTATCTGAAACCTGGACTTGGTTTTTAGCTTGGCAGCTTTAGAGCAGACAGCAGAACATACTGATCTACAACACGGGGCATGTGAAAGCACAGCGGGCAGGATGCAACCACCAAGTTTTCCAGTTCCAGTGCTCAGAACTACCTGGATTATAAAGAATCTGATAACTACCGGCAGTGACAAGATGGTGCCTATTTCATCTGCTTCGTTTGACCCTATGGGCATGAAAACCTTCTGTTTTCTGTGGGAGGAAGAGCCAAAGGATCAGAAATAAGGATGAAATAACATTTTTGCCCCAGCAGAGGATGCTGAGGCTGGATCAGCAGCTGTTCCTGCGTCACCTTCTGGGTGCTTTCACATCATCACAGCTTGTTCCCTTCCATATTTATTATTTGGCATCTCTCGACAAAATCTACCCATCCTTGGAAAAGCTCTTTTTACTCTGCTCCTAAACTTAAGGTGTAAAATTCCTTTCTCTTGGAAATCCATAGGAGCGTTGCCACTAACTTTCTTTGGGCTGGGATTCAGCACGTAGCCCTGGACCTCAGTGCCTTCGAGAGTGTCTCCTGCTCCATGGAGAGGACTATATTGTCCCTTGCAGACACGTTCTGCTCCAACAGCAAACTTGTTAGGTGAAAACCCCTCTTCTCTTGCTGTTGCGGTTGTTTTCTGGTGTTACATCATTTTGAGGTTTGTGCCAGCAACAAGCGTCAAGTGTCAAACGGCCCTTTAATTTCTAATCTCTCTAATACTCTGTTGCTTCTCCTAGCTTTCCTTCCTTTTGCCTGCTGATGCTTTTGGCTCCTGTTTCAGCAGCACTTTGCTGTCCTGTACATCCCGAGCATAAGTGAATTCGGGCAGAGTCCCTGCCACCTGGGGTCAGTAAATCGCTGTACTTATCTAGCACTGTATCTACAGGGCCAAACCCACTGATTATGCCTGGCTGTTGAATCAGTACTGCCACTGGACTGGAATGAGAGAAGAATTCAGCTCTATCTCCTTTCACCTTTTGCTGCTTGTGTCTGCACGGTGCCCGCCTGCACAGCTGAGGCAGAAGGGCTGTGCCAGGTTTTTCACCAGTGTGTGTGCAGGGACTTTATCTCATCCTCTGCAGACAAAGAGTTAACTCCCTCCCCAACTCTCCAGCAAGAGGAGGATTTAGAAGAGATTGCAGCATCATTCCTTAGGCATACCCAGATGCTCAATATTAACATAGGCAGCTCTGTGAAGATTTTTTCCTGCTACCCATCGGATGGGAAAAATATTTGGATGGAGTAGCGGTTTGGGTATCACTTTGCAGGTCTGGAGTATAACTCAAATGGAAAGACATGTAGCTCCAATTACTTGATGTAATTCAGAACATAGAAGAGCCGCCTCTTGCTAAGTCAGTATTTAGTTTTTGATTAGCCCTTACTTCAGTGGTAAAAGCCACAGCAAGCTGCAGTCTCGAGCTTTTTTTTTTGAGTGTACATATGTCTGTATATGAGGCCAAAACCTCAATCTCAGTATCCTGAGCATCAGAGCAGGCACTGAGATATGACCCATAGGCTTGTATTTAGCTACAGTCTCTAATGAAGGAAGAAAAACAAGACAAGACCAAACTGGAAATTAACCAAACTCATAAAAAAAATTCCAACAAAACAAACCAGCAACAAACCTCCATTTATTTCAGCATTTTTCTGCAAGCTTATTTTATTTCTTTTCATCTGGCTGGGTCATGAAACTGAACTCCTCTCCTGACAGTATAATGCAGTTCTCATGCCACAGTCAGGTATTGTTTTGTTTGGCTCTCCAACACTACTAAAGTTGTTTGTATACAGCCCTGTTTTCATCCATGTTGAGAGTAAAAGCAACATCAACAGAATAAAAAGTGAAAAAGAGAAAGCTTTCCTTAATGGTGCTGTTATCCCTTTTATGACAAAGCTTTAATCTGAGCCTAAACTAAGCTGATGATATTCATTAAAATTTTATTATAAATGGACAATGATTTATTCATTAAAGTAGAGAAGGGAAATGGGTGGCCTGTCTGACTTGGAAAGCTTCACTGACAAAATAGGGGATTTAGTTATCCCAAAACAAGAGGGAAACTTAACTAACCCCCAGGAGTACTCAGGGGCCAGAAAGAGATGTTAATAAGGAACAAAATGCTGCACAACCTTTGTAAAAGGACAGTGCTGCCTGGCTGAATAGCGTGAACTATTAGCTGCGAGCCATAGCTGTGAATGTGTGCAACAGGATCACTAAAGGTAGGATTTTCCAGAAAAGTAAACCTTGTTTTCCCATTTGTTTAGAACCAAGTTTAATTTCAGAGCAGAATGTGTTCCAGCGACTCAGTTTAATGCTGTAGCTTGAAGAAACCTGGAATATCCCAGGGAAGATACCAGGATAGACGTTTGTTCCAGTGCAAAAACCTGCAACCCTTGATAAACAACAGAGCACGATCCCAAGCTGTCTCCTGGATTGTCTGAGCAGAAGGTATTTCCCCACAAACCTCCAAGGTTTGTTTTCTGTTTCTAATCATTGCGACTGCAGGCTCCGTGAGGCGGGGACTGCTCTTTGTCATCCTTAGTGCCTCTCTGTGCCACGGTCCAGTTTTGCCCTCTCCCAGGTGACAAGGGAGGCCAGCCACTTCTGTCCTAAAGTTATTTCTGTTCCTCATTGTTCCTCTATTGCATTATCGGCCACTAAAGACATCCAAAGGAGAGAAATGGGGGTTATAAGGAGAGGTAAGAAAGAGTTGTCTGGCACAGTAAAACTGTCCGTCCGCACAAGCTTTGCCTGTTCTTTGCATCTCTGAACTATTCTGAGTCCAAGTTTTGGCTTTATACTGTTCCAGGATCACCCTTGTTCAGTCTTCTGCGAATTTACCTCAAGACCTGGGAAAACTAAATAACTTGTGCCCAGTTTCATCAACACCTTTCTAAAAACAAAACAAAAGAGCAACACCAGAGGGTTGAGCTAAACGTGTTTGACAGGCCATGCTTTTCCTCCTGGGCTTTAAAGTCCAGGCAGCACAGACTATGCACAAAAATGGGGTGGTTCTCTCCCCACCCTTCCAAAATGATTTAAGCCAAATGAAGGATGCCTGATTTCCAACCTGATGCAAACTCCAGAAAAATGCGAGGCCAATTTTGCTGTGTCACAAGCTGATCTTTCGCAGATGCTGAAAAGCTAGGAAGTGCAATTATGGGAAAATTGCACTAAGGCAAACAAGTACATGCCAAGTTCTGCCATTCTCCATTATTCACCTGAGCCCCTTGATTGTGGCAGACAACGCACCATCTGTATGTGCTTTGTCAGAGGGGAAAAAAAATAATCCCAAGAGCAGTGCCTGACTGGAGGAGTGGGAGAAGTGGGGGCAGCTCCCAGAAGAAGTGTGCACCCAAGAGCCACTGCAAAGCCACGGTGGCATCCAAGAGCCGCCTGCCAGCGCGGGAGTCGTGGTTAGAGGAGACCTTCTCCAGGGTGACTCCAGACAGGGCAACCTCAGCACCACCATATCGCGTTTGGCCGTCAGGGGTTTCTCCAGATCCCTGGACAACGGCCCTCCTGAGCATCCGGCGTGAAGCTCAGTTTTCGTGAGAAAAACTTTCCAGGCATTCGAAGATGTCAGATACTTCCAGCCCCTTCTCGGACCGGAAATAACTCGTGATCTTCTCTTCTCAGAAAAAATTACTCATATTCTGGTAATGCTGTTTCCTAACTGGGCTGGGTCCCACTATTCCTGAGGTATCAAAACACAGAAAAGAAGAAAACAAATGAGGAAATACCACAAGAGGGCAGGGAAATGAAAGAGCTACTCATGCTCATCGAACCTACGAGATCACTCGGTTTGCAGGTCTCCATTTTAGGAAGGGGTCAAACAGCATCCCCTCCCTTAACAGGTTTGTTGTGGGATAAACACCCCAAAAGGCCCCACAGTGCAGGAACAGGACCTGAATAGATGAGATTAAGAATTAGCTTGTCTATACTAATGAGGTCCCAGGGGAAACTGTCTCCCTGGAATAGCATGGCTAAGCTGCAGTGGGGGCGGAGAGGTCACTGCCTTCAGGAGGTTGCACTAAGGGCTGGCTGCCACATTGCAAAGGGATCATCTGCAGGGAAACCTACTCCCAACTCCACAGGACGATGTAGAGAGGTGGGCTTGTGTCCTTTCAAGGCTTGCGTACTGCAACTACAGTTACAGCACTTTGTGGATGTTGTCAAGCCTGTCACCACGTTATCACTCCAGTGGCTGGCAGCTATCAAAAGGGAGTGTCCCAGAGGGGGAAACTGAGGACCAAGGAACAGGGGTTTATCATTATTACTATTTACAGTAATAAATAGTAATTGGAGTAGTGATCACAATAAAAAATCGAAGGAAAATGCTGATGATCCCTAAAATTGGGAGCTGGCATTTCAAGGTGGGTGCTGTGCCTTCCTCCATGGTGCTGAGAAACTGTGGTGAAATGAGGAGAATTTTTGGTGCAAACCCCATCCTGAGAGAGGGTGGGGAGGCTCTGCTCCCCTCGGCCCCTGCGGGGGATCCTGGCTCCCCATGCAGGCACCCGCCCAAGCCCGCTGGACACAGCCCCCTCCGCTCTGCTTGCAGCCCACGCCTGCCACAGGCGACTCTCACCCCTTGGACAACGAGAGCCCCGAGGGCAAGGGCGGCAGCGAGGGCTGAGGAAGCTCAAGCGCTGCCTGTGAACACAAGTGATTTCTGTGTGGCTTTGTCCACATCCTCTCATGCTGGCATTTCACAAGTATTTCAGCAAACACATTTGCTTGCAGGAATGTTGGCAGATCAGCAGCTTTTAGAGAATATCCAGGGCTGGACCCAACTGTGTTGTGAGCTGCAGCGGTGCTGGGTGTGGGGAAAAGAGGCTGGGCAGCCATGTGTCATATGCCTCAACACATTTGGGTGGTGCCTGCGGAGCAGAGGGCAGGCAGGGAGACCAGTCCCACAAAGTCCCCGCATAAATCCTCTCATGCATTCACAGAAAGTGAATTCTGGTTATGTGAGCACCAGAAATCACAAAGCAGAAGCACTGGTGCTGGAGAGTTGAATTCACCAAGTGGGGAAACAGAATCTCCTCAAATGCCAGTGTGGGACAGGAGAGCGGTTGGGTGCAGCGTGGCAGCACAGCTCATGGAAAAGCCAGAGTGGAAATACTAAATCCAAAGTCAAAAAGGGTCGTCCTACATGTATTCCACGTCAAATGTACGTGAAAAGGAGACTTTGGCACACGAGGAATTATTTTCTGAGGAAAACCCTCGAAAAACGGTCAATTTTGGTTTTAGCACGACTGTGATCAGCACAGTAGTGTTTAAGGGTCATGACTATGGGGAAAGCTTCCCTGTGCTCTGCACTGTGCTCACACTGTCAGCTGGATGGGGCTCTTGAACACATCTGAGATCCTCTTGTAACCGTGGCTTTATTCTGGCTCCAAGCAGGACTTGGAGAATGGAAATGAGAATGAAATGGGAAACAAAACTCACACTAGTTCCCTTGTTTCAGAATGAGACTTCTACACTCTGCTCTTCCTATTGGGACAGTGGAGTAACCAGGGAAGCAGAAAGCATTTTGCAACATCAGAGGAAACAAAAAATCCGTGATTACTTTATTAGCCTAGTAATCAACGTTTAATCCCCTTTTACTCACCACACATGGAACAAAAATGGTTGGCGTGTAGAGGTTGCAAGAAGTCAATTCATGGCAATGTTTGAGGCTTTATACTGTTTCGGGACCTGGAGAAATCACCCTGGCTATGTCCCACCCCAGGGGGATCTTGCAGTGGCTGCCAATGCATGTGAGAAGTAGCTGATGAGGAGTTGGGGACTTCCACATGTGGAATAGGAATTTGGAGTGGATGAGTTCCTCAGAAGTATCCGTCTTGTTACATGTGTTCAAAATGATGCAGACAGCTGAACACATCACTTCTTGGATTGTTTTTTGATGTGCTCAGAAGTCTCGAGACAGACTCCTAAAGAATGTATCTGGGCAGGTGGGTGAGTTTGGATGAGAAATCATACAGATAAATTCCTGAAGGCTGCTGCTAAAAAACAAAGATGTGCCTGAACTGCTCTGGACTCAGCTTTGGATGAAGATTAGGACTTCTGCTCTCTTTGTTTGACTCTCCAGTTCTGGCCTTTGGCCACCTGGAAGCTGAAAGGACACATTAGGTCCTTATTTCTCCTCAAATCATTTCACACTCAGCTACTAGTCAGGATTGCTCGTGGACAAGGAAACCTGTGGGTTTGTAGGACCAGCCTCAATACCGCAGAAAAGGAATCAAATTGTGTATGCTGGAAGACACATTGTCTTCCCTCTTCAGCAGTTTCAGCAGTGCCTCTAGTGCTCTTCCAAGCTGATTACATTCTAGACTGCAGGGACTGCCCTCAGGTACCAGAGAGACCAGCACCTACAGCCATTGACAGCCTCGCTGCTTGCTGGGGTGCCAGGTAGGGGGGGCAGGGAGAGAAGGGCAGTGGGGCAGTTTGGCCCAGAAGCTGTGTTTGGAGAGATGACAGAGTTCCCAATTTATGCTCACAGAATGCAGCCTCCCAGAAGTTCACAGTATAAACTTTTGCCAGGTGTCACCTACTGTGCTCCTGTGCAGTGTAACCACCTCTTTGTAAGGGCAGGAGCACAAGTTCTTACACTGATTTGAAGCTGGCTGAACATCTAGGAAAACACACTGGAGCTGTTTGAGCTGCACCATCTTGGATCTTACAGCAACCCTTTAGGATGGTGCACGCTTGGCATGGCTCCTGTGGAGCGGCATTTCAGTAGGTCGGGAGGTGTTCGTCCAGTCTCAGTGTCAGCTACTGAAGGCACAGCATCTCTTTTACACCACAGAGATTTTGTTTGAAGGTAGTTTTATCTAAGACAAGGGTAAGTCCTACCCTCCTGCACTGCAGAAGCCCCTGGGCTGAACCTGCTGACTCAGTGAATCACTGGTATAAGGGAGGCCTGGCCAGGAGGGTGAAAACTGCTGCTGTCATACATTTGCTCTCCAAACCAACATCCACTCTGAGAAGCAGCTCATAATCTGAGGCTATATGTTTTGTTCTGAATGCCTTTGCCAGTAGAACCTGGACTTCCCTCCTCTGTCTTTAGACACTTACACTGAAGACATCTGAGACTCTTCTTGCAATCAGCGGGGGAAAAGAAGCACAACCTACTGCACTGATTTAGGAGTTCTGTCTCTGTATGAGATGCATTACACCCTGGTAACACCTGTTTCTCTCCAGTTAGGGACACCTTAGGGAGAACAGCCAAACAGTGCCAGCCTAAATATCAACATTGCAAGAGTGTAAAGCCAGGCAAGGGAATCCATCACTGGTGTTTCATGTCCAGCACTCGGCTGGGCCATGCCTTGGAATCTGGCATGAGCCATTCCCCAGCAGGGTGGCTTTGCCTGCTGAACGAGGCTCTGCCTGGGGATCTCTCGCCCTGTAGTCTTGCAGGCTGCACTTCTCGAATAGAGGTAAAGCCATAGGTAAGAAGCTGGGTTTAAGCAGAGGGAAATAGGACATTGATGGATTAGCCATGAATGTTGCTGGTTTAATGCTCCTTTTATTGCTTCCAGAGGAGAATGAGATGATGCTCTGATGTGCTACAGGCTAAACAACATTGTGGGTTTTAATAGCTGTCTAGAAAGGATATTTCTCCTCAGATAGGTGCAGGCAGCAAAATTTGTGCCTCTCAAAAGTGAAGTAATTTTCTTCTGTTTGCTATGCTCAGCCAGAGCATGGGCATGTCATTGAGTGAGGGTCCTTTGTGGCCAGCTCTGATGACTGTAGGGTCGTGCCAGTTTTAACCAGAGCAGGGAAATGGGAGTTCTTTCTAGCACCTCCTCTCGCTAAAGGTTTGCCTTTCCTCAATGCCACTCGTGTGTGAAGTATGCCACATTGCTGGACATTTCTGTGCCAAGTGGGACATTTTTCTGTCACAGAAGAGGTTTTAGAGCAGATGCTTTGAATTCAGTTGCTGTTCCTTTTGGCTGCTTCAGTTGCATGTTTCTAGATAACCTGTAAGTCCTACTGTGGATCAGTGCTGCCGTGACAGTATCTGTAGGCTACAAATCAGATCTGAGACATAAACTTTTATCGCCTTTGTCAAATTGTAATGGATTTATGGATTATGGAACAAAATTTGAGTACTTGGACCAGCAGAAATTTCTGATTTCATCTAGATGTTTACCTTGCTCACCACTGCTCCCCTCACAGCCTGCCAAAGGCTGGACAAGCAGGGGCAACAGGGCCATGCATGCCTAAGCGTCCTTTAGATGAAGGCCTGCCTGCGATCAAGTCCTTTTTGATCAAGCATGAGAGTGTTGGTTGAGCTGATTTGCATGCACCCCGTAAGTGTAGAAAATGAACCTCCACTACCAAAAGGTATTTTTGCTTGAAACTTGACACCAAGTGAAAGGGAAGAGAATAAAATGAGTATATATATATATGTAACTTCCTCCCACTAGTCTAAAAATTGCACTGGCAAGCTTACAGTTGGCAAAAGGCAGCAACGGATGCGACTATTTTTTTGCATTCCAATAAATTTAGTATGATTGGTCTAATTTAGGAGTTTACAAGCAGTTCCCTCATTTACATCAGATCTCAATATACCACCTCATGCTTCTTTCCATTCCTTACTGCACTCCTTCAGTGCATGGGCTATCTTCCTTCTCTCCGCTCTCCTCCTGCTCTCCTTCAGGGCCATCCTGAAGTCATTCAACTGGCAACATGAGGAAAATATTTACTGCCTTTATAGATGCTTTTCCATGCAAGCTGGTATGTAGAAAGAATGAAGAAATCTGGCCAAGGGAGTGACCTGCACACTCTCCACGGAGCACCAGTAAATGCATCATGAACCGCTGGCAGTGTCAGCCCAGAACCCAGTCCTGCCCCTTAGTGAATTTGGGAGAATTAGGTAAAAGATGCTTTGTTATTAGTTTTAGATTCAAACAGAGAGGAGAGAAGTTGCTCCAAGACTGTCCATACCCTTGGTAGCTTCAGGGAGGACATCTGATGGTTGTAATTTCCAGGCTGGTTGGATATGCTTCCTTGGAAATGGAAAGACCTCTGTGACAGAGGTTCCCAGCCTACTGTGGGTGTAACCCACCCTTGTGCTGAGAGCCATTAACATGTGTGGCTGTGTCCTGTGACTGACAGTGTTGCTGTGCTGACAGGAGGGCTGCTGGGGAGTCCAAACTGCAGGGGCAGGAGGATGCAAACCAGCATGGGATGCTGGGACAAACCCCACTGCATTGTCCTGGATCCCGTGTTGCTCCCAGACCAGACCAGCTGCCGTATTCGTGGAACAATGGGAGCCCTGGGGGCAATGTCATCTCCTGTCTGGAAATTGCTCTTAGATATCTGTCCCCCCTGGCACTACAGGGTTGTTACGGTTCCCAGACAAATGGACATTTTCATATGCCCCATATGGGGCTTGTGGAATTTTGGTCACTCCTAGCCGGATGACCACTGGGTTCACTCCACTTATTTACCTCTCTGAAACAAAAATAAATTCTGGTTGCCTCTTCTTTCAAGACAGGCACAGCTTTCCAATATTTTTTTTTTTTTTTTGGAGTTGTTGTTAGGATTTTTTTTGGGGAAATTTCTAAAAATTAGTCAGAATTCATTCTTCACATAGTAGGAGATTTGGAAAAACTCCAGTTGCACCAAGTACAATTCTCTTCTTCACTCTCCATCCCGTGAGCATCCCATTGATTTTGTCGAGAAATCAAGTCCTGATCAACCAACCACATCCAGTCCAGTTCTGGAGCCCCACCAGGCCCTACTAAGTGCACTTGAAAGACCCACCAGTGCTGGCACAGGTCAGACACATCCAGCCATCCTCAGAACTGGCACCGTGTCACAGTGCATCAGCTTGAAATGTGTGTGGAGATCTGCACCTCACGGATGTGAGGGTGTTGGCAGGCTCCCTAAACATTGCCAAACTGTCTGCAGGCAAGTGCTTGATCTTCTACTTCTAACAAAGCAAGCAGAAAATATTTCCTTTCCCTTCCTTCTGGTACTGCTGGAGGCTTCACAGTTAAGTTTCTGCTGCCTTCAGTTTTTCTCAAAAGAGGCTGGGGGTATGGAGGACATGCTGTATGCGGAAAACTGGAGGTAGGAATAGTTTCATCTTCTCCCAGGACTTAAGGAAACTTTGGAGCTGGGCCCACAGGTGGACATTTTAGTTTTCTTTAAAGTCCTGAGCATCCCACTGACATCACTGCAGATCTGTGGGGAAATCCAGCTTTGGATCCAGTTCAGGAAGAGTGTGTGCAAGACCTGAGCTCGTCTCACTCCCAGAGAAATACTTCTTCTGTTTGTAGTTCCCTCTGAACAACGTGCAGTGAAACTCCCGTTTTCCCCCTGCAGTGCCTGCTCTGTCTCTGGGCATCCATACAAAATTTGTCCCTAGTGAATCTCTTATGGGAGCTTGGGAAGGCTTATGTAGCCAGATCATGTGGAGAAATTGGCACAGGCAGCAGGGAGCAAAAGAAGACAAGACAAGCTATGGGTGGGACGTCTAGCGGGAGATTAAGTCAAATAAGTGAATTTATTTGTGAAGGCAATCATCACAGTCATCACAATATGTAAGAGAAGTTGAATTCTGAAGTCCTGATAAAGGAAAGAGGTGTTTGCAGCTCTCACTACAGAAAGGAAAGGGGCAGGAGATTCATATCATAGTTTGGAATTGAAGACTCGGTCTAAATCTATTCTTAACTGACATAAACCCTCTGAGGTTGAAGCATCATTGTATTTCTGGGAGATGAGAGACTCTAGCCTTTTGCTTTACTTTCCATGTGCTTCTCAGGGCTTGCTAGAATAGATTTTGTTATCCCTCGAGCATGCTCTTACCCTGCATTTATCACTGTCATTGCAACACTGAAGTTGCTACAGTCACCTTTGGCAGCAGGAATAGACAGGAGCCAGCACCGCTGCTTGCTCCTGCTCAGCCTGGCGACAGGGCCACTGCACCAGGTGGTGTTAGAGGCACGTGCACATGCCAGAGTGAGCTGGCCCCCAAATTCAGCAGGGCTGAGACTGGAGTGGAAGAGAGCAGGGCAAAGGCACCAAATTCTGACTGTTCCCAAGCTCACAGAATTGTGTTGATGTCAGTACTAATTAAGATTTTCCAAGGCCAGTTTGAGCTTTGATTACCAGCTGACAGGTATGCACTATTTCCCTTCTGGGATCTGTAGCTCCCTGCAAATCATCAAACTGTCTTCAGCCAGCTTTGGACCAGAGGAGTTTTGCCAGAGGCATCCTGCATCTGTTGCATCGTATACAGTACATTAAAACCATCTTTAATGCTCTTTATAAAGAAACCACAGTTGTTAGAGAGTCCTGAATGCTCAGCCCTCATGTACTTCCTTGCTGTGTAGTTATTTGCCTGCGTTACCCCCCTGTTGCTTTGAGACATGGTAGTACATAAGGCAGCTAATCATTTAAAGCTATATTCATCCTTCCTCTTGGAAAGCAATAGTGGCAGATACATAATGACACGCTGGATCGAGGGGGGTTTGTTCAGTCCCATCTGTAATTTATCGAGTGGGAAATGCAGGGGGAATGTCTTTGTTCATTTGTCTTATTCAAACATGCCTATCGCAGCCTCTTGATGTCCGTACAATGATCGGGCAGGGGGGAGGGAAAAGAAATTAGAGAGGAACAAATTGGTGACAGCCATCACAAGAGACAGTCCCAGCCAGTGCCCGATGGGGAGCTGCAGAGCCTGTTCCTCAGAGAAGGGCCACAAAGCGAGGGCTCGCAGGATGGGGGTGACTTACACTCCAGCCCCGAGAGTGACACAGGAGGGGGAGCATGGGGCACATGCCAGGAAACACGGCCGCTCTACGTGTGTGTTTTAAGTGGATGTAAAGGGAAGGTTTCAAACCAGGTAGTTTATAAAACCCTAAAATGGGTATCAGTAGATGCTCTTGTCAGATGTTCATATCAGCAGCCACTTTCCCTTTCTTAATCTAGGAGTTTTTCAAAACAGATATAATTGTGGTAGTTGGTAGGACGTACCCAGATTCAGATAGTATTTTAGGATTAATCAAACATTGCAGCATCTTGAGACTCCATCAGGAAATGCAGTTGAGACTTCCCCTCTTGTCCCAAGCAGCCAACTCTACAAAAGGAGCTGGTTTTTAGAAAGGCTGCAAAGAGCCAGTGTCCAGTGTCAGAGCTGGAGAGAGGCTGGGCTGTTATTGTTACCCCAGTGCTCCGTAAGCAGCAAGGTCTCCTGTGAAGTGCAAGCCTTTACCACCACAGCTTGGCATTTGAAGCAGGACTCGGGACACAGCAGAGGGGTCCTTGTCCTTCTTGTCGCCAGCACAGAGCAGAGTGGCCGTGCCGAGACCCAGCACAGTGATTGCTGCTCCCATGGCTCCCCACCCTTTTGCTCTTTTTGAAAATTATGTTCAATGCTTTGGCTAGTTTCATTGTCATTTGAAAAGTATATGAAATATCCCTAGATATACCAGGTGTCACGTTTAACACACTGCTGCATGTTTTGATGCTATAAAAACAGAGCAGTTCCATACCAGCAGCAGAGGATGCATTGACAGCTATGAATTGAAATGTTTCAACATTTTATACCCGGGGAAATTAATGAAGACTGTCTTTTCACTTTCACTCAGAGTGACATCTCAGTTTTAAAAGTGAAAATTTCTCACAAAGTGGAATTTTACCTTACCGTCATCCAGGTCTGCCCCTTTATTTATACAAGTTGTGAAAGCAGAAAGGTCACTTCTCTGTGTATCTCTCAAGCTTTAACAAAAACAATAAGGTGCCCAGACATCACTGGAAGAACCATAAAACTTTGACAGACAGGCAGTGTTTCACTCTTAAACCTGGTCTTATGCCAAACCTTAATGTGAAAGCATGAGAATGTCAAGAAGGAATGGCATTAATTGGTATTTCCTGCGTGGTCTGAAATCTCAGCATCTCCCCAAACTATGAAAGTGAACAGACCATTCATACTGTCTGACACAAATAAAATGTTGATGGGAAACGAATTGAAAAACGGCATCTTGCAAGTCAGATTGTTGAAAACCTATCCTTAAATTCATATTTTCAGCATGGCAAAATCCTAAAATATTTTCTTGTCTTTGCAGTGCCAATTAAACAGAGCTTTTAATCAGAATCTATTCCATTTATCTGAATCAGGAAAGGAACTAAGCTCAGATTTTAGCCATTTGAAAAAGAAGAAATCGTAAAAATATTTTTCTTGACCTTATCTGCTGGGTAGGCAGAACAAAAGAAAAAGCATTGTTTCCTGGAGCTCCTGTGGTCACACAAGTTTTAGAAACAGGCTTCTCTGGTATCATAGGAGTATCCTTTAGATTTCTTTTTTCAATCTGATCTATACCCATCATTTTCATTGATGTGACCAGGAAGTGCGTGGCGGCAGGTTGGCTGGGATAAGAGTAAGTTTGAAAGCTCTCCCACACAACCAGAATTTCTTATTTGTATTTATCTAGCCTGAGCCTGCCTCAGAAGGAGATTTTATCCCTAAAAGTCCTAATATCTCCTTCTACCTGGTCAGTAAAATCATGTGAGGAGCCACTTTCCAAAGCCTGGGCACAGTATTCAAGCATACAAGGTTCAGAGCCACATCTGACTGTCTTGAAATACCAGCAGTATTTGCATTCAGAGGGAGAAGAGATTCAGGGAGTGAGTTCATTGCCATTGCTGGTGGAGATCAGAGGCCCCGAGTTTCGTACATCAGTTTTCACAAGCTTAATTTTACTGACTTTCTTGCGGTTATTCCTGATTTATGACAACAGGAGATTAAAATGAGGCTTAGGGAGGATAGCTTCCTGCTGAAATCCCCAAAGAGACCAGATCTTGCATTATTTCACATCAGAGTAAACGATTCCTTTGGACAAAAGAAACCCATGAAAGAGATAAATATCCATCGAAATGCTAAGACAGATGGGTTCCTTCAGAGCTTCCTTACTAATCAAATACATCAGTGCCCCCTTCAGTAATGTGATGGGCGATTTAATGTGGGATATATTTCATGGGGATTGGGGGAGAGGGTCCAGGATCAGCCTCCCTGTCGATGGGGATGGCCATCCTGACGACCTGGAGGGCTGCTCCATGAAGGTATTCTGTACCAGGAGTTTGTCTGCCTTCCTTCCCATCAAGTCCTGCCACGGCTGTACAGACAGACAAGAGAGTGTAAGCAGCCACTGCAGAAAGACCAAGTTAACAGTAGAGAAACTGTCAGGAGTCAGACATCTGTGGTTAAGACACAGGGAGGGTGAAAATCTGGTATGTGCCATTTGCAGAGATGCTTTATTTTGGAGAACAAATAGAAAAAAGACATTTCAGGCCTTTGCAGAAAAAGCCAGAACAAGTGAACAGACCTTGGCAGTAGAGTTCCCCCCCCAAAACGAACAATGGGAAGTAACAAGAGCCTCAGGACACTATTAAGAATTAGAAACTACATCTAGCAGAACTGAACCTGGCACTCTCCTGGCATTTGGCATGTGCAGCTCAGCAGCAGCCAAAGGGTGCAGCGCTGCCCTGCAAACCTACACTCGTCAGAGCCCACGACTGCGGAGGTGAGCTGTGGGAGATGAGCAGTGTGAGGGCAGAAATTATGTTAGCAAGTACAAGCTTGGGATAATAATTCATACTGATGGGCAAGAAGCATGTTTTCCATCTTGTGCTTCCAATATTTTTCTTCTGTGTTCTCTTCAGGATGGATTAGAGCTGGTTTGAAGCTTTTCCATGAAAACAATGCAAATGCAAATATCCATTCATCGAGGTTTGGATATAGGTGGGGACTGCTTAGACATACTCTAAGCAAGGGGTCTGGGTCTGGTCCACCTATGGTCCCAGAGAAGGCTTTAGCTGGCCATTCTCAAGACAGCATGCCCACCTCAGTTTTGACCTTCTAAGACATGAGAAGCTTCTCTTTTTACCAAGTCCTTCAGATGGTTTAGGATATGGCAAACAATTTTTTTTCTGGCGAGAAAAGATTACGCAAGAAAATTCTTGCCCTGCTCTCATGACCTGATGAACTACGAGAGCTGTCTAGAGCTCGTGCTGCCTCTGAAGCTGCTCATCCACACTGCTCCTCATATTCCTGCACTACCGCCAGGGTCTATTTGGCCCCTGACTAAACCCACCAGACACCAGCAAGGTCTTCTGCACTTTCGTAGCATCTTCTGCACCTTCAGACTCTATCATCAGCTTTACCACAGTCCTCACGGCCTTCAGGCCCAGCAGTTTGGCGCTTGTATTACAACTCGTGTAAGACTGACAGCAGCCGAAAATGCCCTGTCTCCCCCACCCTGGCACTGGGCACCCTCCGAGTGGGCTCTCCCACTGCCATCCCCCAGCAGTGGGTGCTGCCTGCTGGCCTGGCTGTGCCCCTCGGGATGCCTCCCCTGGGACCCAGCTGCTGAACAAAGGGGCAGTGGTATGACAGGCACCGAGATGCTGCAGCCGGCAGACTGTCATCTGGATCTACTTTGTCCGGGAAAACCACTTAGTTTACAAATATTTGTATTTAAATTCTTCTCTGCCCACTTAATTCAAGCCTGTGCTGCAAAAAAGAAAGGAAACCTTCCTTAGAGAAAAGCAAAACACAAAGGCGAGGTGGAGGGAACTGCTCATACACTAATACCACATTTTCCACAATGGAAATAGTTGTCTCTCTTCATGTTTGACAGTAATCTGCAGTCCCAAAATAAACAGGGCTCCTCTCAATTTTGCTTCAGGGTATTTCCCATCTGTCAAAGGGGAGCAGGAGATCGCAGACAGCTGCGGCAGAGGTGCAGCACGCTCAACTTTGTACCCCTCACTTTCACCTCAGAGGATTAGGGTGGGAAAGGCTTGACATCTTCTGTTGGCCATCAGGGCAGACACACAGGTATCTGTTGCTCCCTCATTAGGCAGTGGAAAGCCAGGACTGGCAAGGGAAGGAAAAAGCAACAAGCTTTGGATGGAAGTAAGGCCCTCTAAAGGAGCAATACGGGCTGAAATGAAAATCATCTAAACATACACAGGACCGTGTGGTCCTTCAACTCAGCAGCTGACCAGAGGTTCATCCATTCTGGCCCGTCTGAGACCTGCCTAATGGATGCTTAGGAAAGGACAAACAAGGCAGATTTCAAGCACGTATTTCCAGACTTCCAGCAATTTAATATCCTTGTGTTTAACAGCTCTAAATGATTTTTTCCCCTTTAATTTACCCTTTAGTAAGTACATTATTTATATCCAAACATCCTGTGACAAAGAATTCTGTGGCTTAACTCTAGACTGGATGAAGAAATACCTCTTGGTGTTTTGATCCTGTCACTAGCTGGTTTTTTTCTAAGTCTCTTCCATTCTAGGAATGGAAGATTTGGTGACTAACCCAGGCCAGCCATTATTGTTTAGGCCCTTGTCCTATGTTCCCTCAGGCTTCTCTTTTCAGGCGATGGAGGACACAATATTTCATAGCAGAGTCTGTAGATGACTTACCCAGTGGGAAGCCAGGGGACTCAGTCAGAGGACCCCAGTTTAGTACATACACATGCCTTACTGATTTACACACACTCTAATTTTGGGGGGTTGTCCTCATTGTTGTTTTCTTTGCTCAAATTTAAAAGTAATTTTGAACAGAAAGTAAATAGATGCACTTTCTATGATGTGAAGAAATTCAAAAGTTACCACCTTTCTCTGGTTTTTTTTTGTTTAGTAGTTTGTGTTTGTGTTTTTTGGGGGTTTTTTTGGTTTGTTTTTTTTTTTTTTTTTTCCCTGAGGCTGGTGACAAGATCTGTTCAGTGAAAAGGGCTGCAACTCCATGTAATGGCACTTCTCCCTTCAAGATGAACTGGTTCTAAGACTGTGGTCAAAGCTTGGCTTTCACCAGACTAGCTGTCAGGGGATGCGCAACAGGCAGAAGGAAATAATCACGTAGTCCCAAAGGGTTCCTTAACACATGGAGGCTCAGACAAGGAGATCAGGTTTTGGGAATAATGACTGGGAGAATGCTGGCAGGGCAGGCGATGCAGACATCTGCACCATGTGGCTGACAGACCAGAGACAAGTCAGGTCCAGCAAAGAGCAAAAGGCTTCCTATAAACATAAAATAAAATCTGTGAAGGCAGGGAAAGGATTCCACTCTCGGGCTCTCTGGGGATCTTTTCAAGAGAGCACTCAAGACCTTCCCAGATTTTGAGCTGTTCTTTGATATTTGGTGTAAAACTGAAGGCACCCAACTCTTTCAGAAAGCATTAGGAGAAGCAAAGAGCTGACATCTATTGCCCGAATGCATCAGGACAGTGTTAACTGGGAAGAAACCTTGTACCTTCTAGGAAGGTTTTTGTGACAGTCTTGCACTGTTGGACTTGACCTCACGGGGATAGGTATGAGCAGCCTGCAGCTATTGAGGGGCCTTGGGCTGTCAGCAACACTTGGAGAAAAAGGTTAGCTTGCTGAAGACTTAATGCTTCCTTTCTTCTACAGGGAGGAGAAATCACCACAGACAAAATGGATATTCAAGCCAGATAGGGGAGACCTGCAGACAAGCAGCATCCCAGCAAACTGCTGAAGGGTTCTCATTTCTGAATCCAGGCAAGAAAGTGGAGATTTTTTGCCACTTTAAAATGCCTCCTTTCCTGTGGGTGTCAGAAGTGCTGGTCTGTGAAGGGCTGTGGATGGGTATCATACAGGACAAGAGGCTCAGCAGTAAAGGGCAAGTCCAGAGGAACCCTGTGGCTGCAGTCACAGTTTCCTCCTACAGCGTTTGGGTCAACTCGAAGTCACAATCAGAAAAACGAGATGAGCAAGAGACAGCAAATGAACAACATTTCTAGATCACAATTTACCCACCCTTAGGGACAGCTGTTAGTTCACTAGTGATAACCCCAGCCTCACGATAAACACTGCAGCAGCTTCCTGCAGGGGGAACAGACTGCCTTGCAGCAACTACAGGAGCCTTAACAGTGCCATCACAGAGCTGCAGTCACAGCTGAGCTGAAAGTGTGGGGTGTTTTTAACATTAAAAGTGTAAAAATTTCATCTGAATTATTGTTAGCATTGAAAATACTTATCTTTTTCTGGCTTATGTATATGTCACTGCCTTACCTAATGGGAGCTGCAGTGAGAGTTCTTCATGTCCACACTCAGCTCTGCAGATGGGATATCCCTCTATCCCTCTGGGAGAAGACTACAGATGCCATGATGCCCTTACAGCAAGATATGATGATGAGTAACTGAAAACATTGACTTTAAAAAGTGAAGAGTGACTTTTGATAGCTCACTAAAGTTCCTATTGCAAATTTTTTTTTTTAGGAAGGATGCCTCCTTTTTGGCTGAAACCCCCAAACTTCATTTGTTCAGGCAATTTCCTTTCTAAAGAAAATTTGAAATTGTCCAGAAATGCACAGAATTTTAAGGAGGGCTAGTATTCGTTAGAAAATAATTTAATATAAGGAAAAAAAAAATACAAACACAGAAGCCTTTCCGTAGGCAAGCAGAGATTTTCTGCATACACACACAAAAAACCCCTCCTTTATAAAATATTTCCCAATTTGAGCAATGTTATATTTTGACAGTTGTAATTATAATGGCCTGCAGCCTTTGACTTTTCCTTCATGCAGCCTTTGCTGCTAATGCAGAACTGATTTAGGGTCTGGGGTCCCTTACAGCAGCTGACTCTTATTAGATCTTGTTTCCGGCAGTAGGAGTGAGTCGTAAATGACCAGGTAGGCCAAGACAGGCAGGAGGAAGCCCCTCAATGCATGGCTAGAGCACGGAGAAGAATGGTCACTTGGGTCAGCTCCAAGGGAAACAAGAGCACAGACAGTGCCTTGGTTTTCCAAAGTCCAATGGATGTAGGTGACTTGGGCTTGTGGATGACAGCTCTGATGGGAGTGGCTGGCACCCCTCTGACTTGAAGCCTTCTGAGATCAATTTGCTTCTCAATGCTGGATAAGGTCCCAGTTACGAGTCCTGCCTTGAGCCCTGTGTTGCTGGTGTAGGAACACGTGGCAGTGGGAATGGCAGTCACACCATACCTCCTGCAGTATTTGATTTATCTGTCCCTCCTCTGCTTTTGCTTTGACACCACCCCCCACCCCAACACACACACACACACACTGTGAACCCTCTTTGGGTTGTGTGGGAGTTCCTGTGCTGGTGCCATGCAGCAGGCAGAGGAAGGAAGATGAACTGAGTAAGGATTGTAGGTGCTTGCCCTCTTTGCAAATGGTGTTTGACCTGAGCCATTAGTGCTGAGCTCAGCCCCTGACTGATGCTGGGAGCCTGGGAGCACTCTGGCCTCAGGCTCTGTCATGCCCATCCCTCTCAGATAACCTGGTTGCTGACATTTCCTCACTGTGGCTCAGGAAGAGGAGGTTTCTGTCCCCTCTCGGGCTGAAGCGTTTCAGACTTTAATGACTCGAGTCTGTGGAACAGAAGCAATAAAGATGTGGGAGAGAAGGAGGGGAAGCAAACTCTCTCTCAAAGGTACCAAAGTGTGTAACACCTCATAAAGCAGTGGGAACTGGAGCTCAGAAAGTTATTGGAATCAAGACTTTCATCTCCTGTCAATAAAGCGTTATCAGCACCGAGCCCAATTTTCAGCTCTTAATTCCAGATGTGCACATTGGAACTTCATGCCTCTTCTCATGCTGAAACCTGCAGTTAAGTTCAGGCCCCAGGGCAGATGGAAAGTAAACTAGAAAACAGAAGAGTCCTTTCCGCTTGCGTCCAAGTCCAGGAGTGTTAGGGTATGCCCAAGATTTAAGCCCTACTTTCCTGGGTTCCAGTCGGGACAAAAGGATGTGACCTTGCAACGTTCCCTCGATGAGAGAGCAGTACGTGGCTGAATTAATAGGAAAGGCCATGAGCTATGGCTTCTTTCAGGTCTAGAAAGAGAGAAGCCATTCAATTTCCTGGACAATCTGAAGCCTTTCACATGGAGAAATTATTTGAACAAAGGCAACTGGCTACATCTTCCCTCCAGAGGGATCACAGAATGGACAGAATTGAAACCATACATTTACATAATATTGCGGCGTAGTCCAGAAGAGGTGGACACAACACCTCACAGTCTTTACTGCCTTTTATTCATGCCTCCATTGCCTGTTGGTGGAAACACAGCTATGCCAGCTAGAAGCCTGTCCTGCTCTTCCCTTCTAAACTCATCCTGCAACTCAGTCCTGAGAAGCCAAATGTCACAAACCATAATCAGTGAGCTGAAAGTTTTATGCCAGAAGGTGGCAAATATTGTCAGTGGGGTAAAGGTAAGGACCACGAGGATGAGAATAATCTGGTACTGTTCAGCTGGAGTTATATCTAATCCCCACTGCCTCTGAAAGTAGCAATTTACTGCCTAATTTTATTCACCAGTAGTTGACTATGCTGTTCCATGGGGGTTGGCTGAGATGTGCTCCCACAGCAGCAAGAGGGACACCCCACCTGCTCATGTCCTGCCTTACTTTAGAGAGTGGGTCTTGAGAGGTGTGCAGCCAGGGTGGGAATCATACAATGGTTGAGTTCATTGACAGTAACAAGAATATACCACTTGGATGTCTTCACTGTGCAAAACATGCTCATCACCCGTGCCACAGGAGACCTCAGGGCACGCTTTGGCTCTCTTTACACTTTGAGATCTGCGTTTGAAGTCACAACAAAAGCAGACAAAGTCTCAGCAGGCCAAGGATAAGAGTTGCACAAGGCACTTTCGGCAGCCACTTTACATGGTAAGATAATTAAATGTAGTGGTTTTTGGGGTAAATGAAAGAGGAGTGTTCTTTTCTTTTAGTCTCAACTATATATTTGCCAAGGAACAATCATAGAACAGGCAGCTCCCTTCAGTGGCAGACAGCCACACGTTTGGAGTCAAGCACTCAGGGAGTTGGAGATATTCCTGTACAAAATCCATGATAAATTCTCAGGGAATAGGGAATCCAGAAGAAAAAAAAGGCAAAGGGAGAAAGGATAAGAAAGAGAAAATGACAGAGAAATCCCTCTTGTGATTTGCAGTAAGTCTTCATGTTCAAAGTGAAAGCAATAGAAACACTAAACATTTTATAGCGCAGCTTCATTTGTTTAGGCTTCCCTACTGAGCATTAAATTTTATGGTACTTTAAAGAGTGCTTGATAGTTTTGTAAGGCCCTGCATTAAACACACACGTACACACACATGTGCGTGCGCACACGCAGCTTTAACAACCTCAGCATCTTGTAGTGGCCCAGTACATTCTAATTTTACACTGTGAACTTGATGCAAGGCATCAGAAAACACCTTGCTAGGAGAGACGTGTTGATGTTGGAAAGGAGAGAGCAGCAGAAGGAGAGAGTTTGGGAGGACGCAAACAAGGGCCAACGGAGCCCTCTCCAGCCCTGTCCCCGGCAGTCTCACGAGAGCCTGTTCTCATCAGTGAAGCAGCCAGCCTTGTGTGCGTTATCCACAGGAGGTTTGTCTTTCCCTAGGTTGCCATCACAGGACACGGAAGTGCCTCGCAGCCAGTCCTCCCCACACAAACAGACGTTGGTGCTGGTTTGCAGGGCGCAGGGTGGAAGGTGCCGCTGCGCAGCAATGCACGGGGCACGCAGAGAGCACCAGGTGGGGAGCACGCTCTGTTGACAGACTATCAGATGGATGAACGTATTCTCTGAACACCAAGGAGACTCCCAGGAGCTGGCCTGGCTTCCCCTGCACCCAGATGTATTTGGATTTATTGGAAGGAACTAGCACCCTTCAAAGGGTTTCCTTTCATGCGCCCCACACCACACACCCTCCATACCTTCTGCCAAAGCTGTGATGGACTTCCCATGTGATGAGACAGAGTAATGAGGGAGCTCTTAAGCAGGTCTGAGGCTCCAAAAACTTCAAGTATATGCTGGAGGCACTGAAGGACTGTGCTTCCTTGGAAACACCTAATCCCCTTCAGATGAGAAGCTCTAACCTGCGTGACCCCAGAGCCATGAATCGCCCACAAAAGGCTTGACTCTCAGCATGCTTGATTGTCAGGTTAGCAGTGGAAGAAGGGCTTTCTTTATGGTTTTCACTCAGGAACACTCTGTCTGCTTAGAACTTCAGAGGAAGACCATTTATCAACAACTTTTTCTACCAACCTCTCTCTATGACGCTCTGAGCTTCTGACTGTGACAAGAAGGTGAATGTCAAGCTGTGGGTACAGATAATGTCATGTTGCCAATCATGGGGTGTTTCTTGAACTCCTCTAGCTCTCCCAGCAAGCTCTGACAAATGGGAAGCTGTTGGTCCAAGCAAGCAGAGTTGTTTTTTTTCACACTTTATCTACCGTTGTACATATTTCTAAGAAGAAAAAGAGCATGGAAAAATCTGCTGTGAGAACCAAGTGTTTTTCTGGCTGCAGCTACCTTTGAGTTGCAGCTTAAGAAGCTGCACTTGACAAGATGTCGCTCTGTGCCCCATGGTGGCTACACAGCAATTCGTGTAGCACTGCGTGCACATACAGCTGTGGTCTTCTGCCAGGCTCAGCAACAGAATTGACAGCAGAGCCTTATTCGCCTGCTTTACAAGACCATGGAGGGCTCTGGTCACCCATCTGGCCAGGTGATAGCCTGCCCTGAAGCCTAATGCCTGGGAGGGAACCATAGGCGTAGAGAGCTGTGGCAGATATGCTGCAAACAGCGCTCCATGCGCTGCCGTACGGACATCGTATGATGTAGCAAGAGGTGGGACAGGGGAGAACAGCACAGAAGTAAACTGGGAGCATGATTTTCTTTCTTGTTTTACTTCCCAAGTGATATAACCACTTCACTGAGATCATAGGCCGGCCCTCTTACACAGATCAACGCTCCGCTGCATTATAGCTTTTTGCTACTTCATTCCTCAATGCCAACATCTACCAACGAGCCCCTAGCCTGGCCAAGCCAAGCCAGGAGTCCAGGCTCTTCATCCCCTCTGTGTTCGGCTCCTCTGAAGGGCAGCCAGAGCATTTTAGTGCAGTTTCAGCTCTGCATGGTGCCCAGCCAAGACACCAGCTGCTCTTCAAATCTGCCACCAGAAATCACTTGGATTTTTAACAAAACTGTCAACAGGACAGTGAATTCACAGAGTGTTTTTTCTTTATCAAGCACATCCTCAGGAGAAGAACTCAAAGACTCCGTGATGGTCAGGTTCCCTGGAAGCCATGTGCTTTAGGCAAGGACAGTCAAGGCATTCGCAAGTTAATTTCCTTGGTTGTCTCCGCAACTTAGAAAGCTAAAGGCGAGCTGTAAATAGCAGACAAGATGAGTTCTATAGACTTCGAACACGCATGTTCCGTATTTTGTAAGCATTTGCTATATTTAGGGGAGATTTCCAACAGCCCAGTAAAAGTGCTTAATACCTAGTTTCTTCTAGTGACTCAATTATCTTTGGTTTTAATTGCATAGATTAAGCAATAGTATGCCTGAATTGTCCATTAGAAGTTGTATTTTGAGGACCGAGAGAGAGATATCATGCAGAGGGAGTCATGCTGCGGTGACACAGTGTGGGGATGTGTCTTATCACCCTTTCCTCATGCAGTATGAGTTGGACTGAATCGGCACTGGTGTGCTGGCTGGCTCCTAACTCTAAGGCAAAGCAGATTTCGAAACCAGGACCAAGTAAACCAGGACGAGACTTGGGTTATGTGCAAGAAGAAATGAAGCCAGGCTAATTAGCCCTGGGGTCTACCTCCAGTGTAAAACTGCCCCCACGCACATGAATCAATTCAGCCTCACCAAGCAAGCAGCCTGAGCCCCACGTCCACGCCACAGCATGGGAAAGCACACATCCTGGCTCAGTCCTGGCTCCCACAGCAAGCCTACAGCAAAAATCATGATTCTCAAGAATCCCATTCAGCTGCTCCCCTCCCAGATTTTATTGTCTTTAGGAACCCACCACAGGCCAATAACAAATTATGCAGATAGGGAAGCTTTTAAAAACATGCTTCTAATTATTCAGGTGCCTGGTCAAGAGCCTCATACTTTTACTTGTGGCACAAATGACTTGTCTTTTTCTTGTGGCCCTCTCCTTTTCTTCTTCCTCTATTTTTATTTCTTAGTCGTTCAAAAGACACGCTGTTTAAACATCATTAAAGCCAACTACTTCTCACAAAATATATGCTTGCAGGAATAACCCCATTGCACTGGGGACAAATATATCCTGGTCCCAGAGCTGTCATCACAACCATATGCTTTGTACTGTGTCTCTGAATGGATTCGTCCCAAGGTGAACGTGGTAATGCTTTAAAGTATTGCATTTGTTAAGTATTCTGTCAGGAGTGTAAATCAGAACAGGACAGCATCCTTTCTGCTGGACAGGCAGGATCCTAGCCGGATCCCAGAGCCTCATGAATGGCAGTTGTGGGGACTGAACATCACACCACATGCCCTCCTTGCTGATGAGGAGGAGCTCAGGCCCATCTTATGGGAAGATGTTCCCAAACTAGTGCTCATGAGCCCTGCCAGGGCCATGAATCCAGACATACAAACAGAGTTAAGGGCTGCAATCCTACTAGTGAGGACAGAAACAACCCAAAACAAAACAAAGGCCATGAGATCACTAGCATTATGTGTTTTCCAGATAAGTTACTCAAGGCAGCCTTGAAGGACAGTATCTACTTCTTGTGAGCTTGTGCTGCTTCTGGGAACCATAGCAGCATGGGCACACAAGTCTTTCAAGTCTGGCAAAGCCAGTCTGTGCCTAAACTTCACCACATCATTTAGAGCTCAGGATGTGGCTGTTGGGCATTACCAGAAAGAAGTAGCCACAAAATCTGAACTCTCCCCAAGTTTGGGAGTACTCAGATCCCCGCATTCACTTCAGTTTCCTCTCTGGCTTTGTCTGGGAATGTTTGTGCCAGCAACCTACAGAAGAAAATGAAGTCCATTGCACACAGATGCTTGGCCAGCTCTCAGTAATGAAACACGTCTTTATCGTTCACAATTTTTGATTTAAGGAAGGGGCAAAACTGCCCACAGTTTGCAGAGAAAATAAAATATATAAAAAAAGAAGCAAGCCTCAGTGCTTAGGTTGTGAAATGCAGCTTCCTCGGGACAATAAAGACGT
This sequence comes from Mohoua ochrocephala, assembly GCA_013398855.1. Lineage (NCBI taxonomy): Eukaryota > Metazoa > Chordata > Aves > Passeriformes > Acanthizidae > Mohoua > Mohoua ochrocephala. The sequence goes on along the minus strand of VZTA01003414.1, from coordinate 149,218 downwards.
GTTTCATTACGGAAAGTGGCCGACCATCTGTGTGTTTTTGCCTCGTATCCCTCAGATCTGGGAAGTAACAAGGCCAGTTTTACACTCACTTCGCTGACTGTAACTGTGCTGACGTGTCTGACTTTGTAAACATTGCCAGCATTTTCAGAGCGAAGACCACATGCCTCCCGCTCCTCTGGGCACGCTCGTCCCGTGGGGCGCGGGGAGCCCTGCCGCTTCCTCTCCTGCGGGCAGAGACAATTGGCAAGTCCTCTGTCTGTTGTGAGTCGCTCTGAAGGACTGTTCCCTGTGCGACTGGCAGCCTCTGGCACGGCTGAAACAATCTCAGAGGAGTGACACTCATTCTGTTTGCAGGGCGAGGCGTGACACGCTACCTTGGGACGAAGCGATACTAGACAGACCGTGCTTCACTGCTAAAATCCTGCTGTGCCTCCATGCAGGCTGCTCCCCTGCTTGCTCTGCTCATACCAGTTTCCAGGCAAGGGCTTGTCGGACAGATGCATGTGGGGCTGGATGCTTCCCGTCTGTACACCGTGCATGGCAATGGCACTAAAGGTGCCCGGGTTGCCCCTCGTCCCCTGGCACTGCCCAAAGCTGCCCAGTCATTGCCTGGCCCTTGCCTCGCTTGCTGACACTGCCCACCAAGGCTCCTGCTTGAAGGGAGACTTTCTGAGCTGCGGATGCTTCTGCCTGCGCCCTTGGGCAGACCTGTGCTTGGCTGCTTGTGCTGAGGAATAGAGAAAAAGGTCTCCAACATGGGCAAAGATGGTGCTGCCCCCTCAGAGGCTGCTTTTTCACATCAGCCACTGCACCTGACCTGCGGGGACTTGCTGGAAAGGAATCAGTGCCCCCACCATGATCTCCAGACAGAGACATGAATTCTTAGCCAGACAGAAGTTGTGTGGTTGCAGCAATGGGCAAGATGGTAGTAGAGGAGGCAGCCATGNGGGCTGGATGCTTCCCGTCTGTACACCGTGCATGGCAATGGCACTAAAGGTGCCCGGGTTGCCCCTCGTCCCCTGGCACTGTCCAAAGCTGCCCGGTCATTGCCTGGCCCTTGCCTCGCTTGCTGACACTGCCCACCAAGGCTCCTGCTTGAAGGGAGACTTTCTGAGCTGCGGATGCTTCTGCCTGCGCCCTTGGGCAGACCTGTGCTTGGCTGCTTGTGCTGAGGAATAGAGAAAAAGGTCTCCAACATGGGCAAAGATGGTGCTGCCCCCTCAGAGGCTGCTTTTTCACATCAGCCACTGCACCTGACCTGCGGGGACTTGCTGGAAAGGAATCAGTGCCCCCACCATGATCTCCAGACAAAGCCATGAATTCTTAGCCAGACAGAACTTACCATCAGCAATGGGCAAGATGGTACTAGAGGAGGCTGCCATTGGAAGGGGAAGGAAGGCTGTTTTTTGTGTGAAGAGTGGGATGGAACGGAGGGTGAGATGTCCCAGGGCTGGCTCCATTATGGGGTCAAGTCATTCTTGACATGGAAGGTTTCACCTCTCATATCTCACCTGTTGAAGGCCAAACTATCATGCAGATCTTTGGCTTTTACAGTTTTGAACATATCCTTTTCATGTTGCTGGCTCACTGTGCAGTCTGTATGTCCATCTATCTCTGATGCTTCCTATGGCTATCCAAGTGCCAAGGCTGCCACTGGTTAGGAACAAAACTACTCCAGTTTCAGAAGAGACAGAGCTCTGGGAAGAGTAACAGTTTATACCTATCCAACATGATTGAAGATGTACCAAAATCTACTCAGGCTGCTCCAAAAGCCATCAAAGACAGCATAATGACTCCAGCTGTGACCACCAGATCAGGTCCTAAATGAAGCCATGTGAACTATATGTGGTCAGAAGAAACAGAGCTCCAAGTGCACAATGTGGCAAAGATATGACATTTTCCAAACAGCGGGTGAACTTATTTAAAAAGAGAAGAGAAGAGAAGAGAAGAGAAGAGAAGAGAAGAGAAGAGAAGAGAAGAGAAGAGAAGAGAAGAGAAGAGCAGCATAGGTTTCCCCTGTGTCTGTTCTGAATGTCTCAAAAAGGGTCATACAGCATCAGGAGCCCTCATTTCTAAACATGACACAAGGAGCTGATATTGGTGTTTACACAGTCATTTTAGGGAAGAAAGAAAGTTTAATTTCAACAGCACCCCACCTACAAGTGTGCCTGGATATCATTATTGGCAGGTGCATGTAATCACAAAAACACCAATCAAATAATAGAAACATTAAGTTTCAGCTCAAGATCAAAAGAAAGAACCAAAACCTCTACCCTGGCTCAGCCTGATGTGTCAGCCACATGCCTCTCAATACCTATAGCTTCGAGATTATTCATTCCTCCAAGGCACATATGTTCAGCTCTCTAGGAAACCTAAGGAACTTCTTGTCCTGGGCCCCCACCTGTAAAATCAGTCAGCAGCAGCATTCCTGGGAGCAGTGCAATGAAACGAAGCTTGGGGAAATTTCTGGATGGTGAGGTCTTGTAAAGGGCTATATGCAAAGCCCCAGGAGCAGCACAGCTCAGGTAACTAATGCTGGTGAGCAGATGTCCAGCCGTGCCTACTGAGGGTTTGCAACACCCCTGTGGGGATGGAGAGGGTAGAGCAGGAGAGTCAGGGACGGACAGGTGACAAGGCAGCATTATTGAAAGTGGGAGAGATGGTATCATGGCACTGATCAAAAATAGATGTCCTTCCAAGGCTGGCTTGCCCATCAATTAGATGATTTTAAAACTAGATTATATAAGGAGATGAAGAAGACATGGCNTTTCTGGATGGTGAGGTCTTGTAAAGGGCTATATGCAAAGCCCCAGGAGCAGCACAGCTCAGGTAACTAATGCTGGTGAGCAGATGTCCAGCCGTGCCTACTGAGGGTTTGCAACACCCCTGTGGGGATGGAGAGGGTAGAGCAGGAGAGTCAGGGACGGACAGGTGACAAGGCAGCATTATTGAAAGTGGGAGAGATGGTATCATGGCACTGATCAAAAATAGATGTCCTTCCAAGGCTGGGGTCACCTGCCCATCATTTAGATAATTTTAAAACGAGATTATAGAAGGAGATGAAGAAGACGTGGACTGGATCAGTCCTCCACTGGGTTCCCAGAGAAAAGCTTGAGATAGGATTTAATAGCTTTTTTCCCCCAGTTCTAATTTCCATTAAGTGGAAGCCTCTGTTTCTGCCAAAACCAGAACACAAGGTTTCTTTGAAATTCTTGGCTAAACGTTCCTCTCTTTGCACCAGGAGAAGCATGGATTTAATTCCACAGCAATCACTGGAGCACACCCAGGGCCTCTGGTGTTCGGGCCTGCCTGACGTCCCCGCCATGTCCCCTGTTCCAGCCTTCACACAGACACTGCTCATGTCTGTCCAATGTACTGAGCAGCTGCCCTGCCACCCGGGAAAAATCAGTCCCTGTCTCCATCAGGCTACAGTATAATGTTTCTTTCTAAACTAACTAGTTGCTGGACTGCTCAAATTGGCATTTTAGAGTCACTAAATTGCATCTGCTTGGCATAGTACACCCAGACAGGCAAGGCAAAAAGGAAAGAGAGCAAGGGATTTGTGCACACAGTGTCCAGGTCAACAGTGGTTTATTAGGTCCCATTAACCATATGGTCACGATTATAATAAAAGTCTGAGTTATGGCCAGTGACATGTGCAAACCACCCTACCCCCTGCAAAAGCCAATATATATATGATGGGTGTAGATTCAATGTGAACACAGACCTATATCACAGGAGTTTTTTAACCCTTTCTGGTCCCCAGGGAAAAGGAAGAAAGACATGAACACAACCAGGCTGTGTCTGACAACTCTCCAGGTCAGCAAAGCCTCTCAAAAAATAGAAGCTCTCCTGTTACTGCTCTCCTTTCCTTCAAGCGTTTGCTGTAGCTTCTTGGGCTGGGAGGCCATTCTTACACCACTAGGCCCCAGAACTTAGGATACTTTTCCTTTCTGAGTGGGCCCAGCTCCTGCTCCCTCTCCACCTGCCTTGTGAAGAACCTGAGTGGTTCCTCTGAGCTGTGTAACGCAGAGCAGCATTTGCTCCTGCATATTTCTGAGCAGTCGTGTAATGGCACAGCTCTGGACTGAAACACCTGCGTGCTGACCCTTGCAGGTGAGAAAATACTCTTTCTGCTGTGAAGACATCCCATTTCTTTAGTACCCCTCACAGAGAGTGCTCAGAGTACTCTGCTGGCGTGTAATCATTGGACATGTGAGATGCAAAGACTCTTCAACTATTTCACGGGTCAAAGAGCCAAGGTAAAAACAGGCACTGGCTAACATAAATGATAACACTGGTGACAGAGCTAGAAAGAAAATTCAGAGGTCATGAGTAGGAAGAAGCAGAAAATATTTCAGAGATATTTTCCTGGCTGGGCCAGAGAAAGCAACAGAGAAAAGGAATACGCAATTTAGAAAATTCTTTCCATTTTAATCATTGCGGAAATTATTAACCCCTGGAATGAAATTTAAATGTGTGACTTTTTGCTTAGGCAATGTGCCTTTGAAACAGAAAGACCGAGCTGGCTGCGAAGGGCAGTGGCCCCTCCCAGGCTGCCTCCTCCACTGCGCTACGTGGCAGGCAGCAGCAGGTCTGCGGCCCCCTCCCCTGCAGCCGCGGGAGGCTGGGACAAGGCCCGTTTGCCCTCAGCCTCCCACAGCTACAGACAAGGGACGCAGAGCCCTGGAGGCCCACACAGAGCCCTGCACGGCCAACCCTGCACCATCTCTCCGGCCGCCGCTGCTTCCAAGCCCTCTGGAGAGGCGATGGTACAGGCAGCTCTGCCATGTTGAGTCTGGCTCTTTGCCTCAAGGTCTCAGAGTCTGTGAGATAGCTCCAATGAAATCCACACTCTGTCCTGTCTTTCCAAGTGATCAGTTTGCTGGAGAGGTTATCTTCTCTCAGTGCTCCTTCCTTAGCCTGCGTGTTAGCATCTTATCCTCCTGTATGAACACACACCAGGCAGATCTCCAGCTCTTGTAAACTGGGACATGTCTGGTGACACTCCACCCTTGTTATGCCCCTTGACCATAAACAATGATATTATAAAGATATTTCCATTTCCTGGCTCTGGGGAGAATCCAAATCTAGCTCTTCACAGTTTGGATGCATCATCACTAAGGCATGGAAGGACTCCCCCCCCCGCCACCATGTCACTGTTACAGGGCTCATCTGAAAAGCAACAGAGTTTGTGCCCTGATCAAGGCCTGGAGTGAGGCTGATGGCAGAGAGCAGGCAGATGCTGCACAGCACAGATGGTCACTGCAGGCAGGGGAGCAGTGGCTGTGGTGACTGTTGAGGAAGTCCTGGAATTTGGGGACGATTATAACTACACGCAGCAGTGGCCAACATGTGAAGCCCATTGGGGACAATACCTGGGTCTGTTCTCTCCTCAGGCATCTTAGCAGTCTGCAAACACTGCTGCCAAACAATTCCCAATGTGCCTCCATCATGCCTAAACCATGTACTTATCCATCCTCTCTCCCAACATGGCTGCATGTTCGGCCTCAGCCCAAAGTCACGCAGAACTCAGCTGTTAGCACTTATCCGAGCACCCCCCTCGACACACAACCCGCCCGTCCCCTCCCGTCAGCAGCTTCCTAAATCTCTGCCCAGAGGAGTGATTTGCCTCAGGGATTCAGTTCTCTTGGAGAAAAGGTCCCGGTCAGGAGCTCAGCTCACCTTTCCATCACTGGGAGCTGGACAGTTTCAGACAGCAAATCCTAGGACATAAATAAAAGTATGGTCTTGGAAACTTGGAAAGTGCCGGACGTGCAAAGAAATGACCTAAAAGGTAAAAGTCAAAGATAAATAAGAACAGTTCGTGTAAACTGTGTGCTCATCTTAACAATAAACAGAGCGGCTGCCGCAGAGAAACTTGAAAGGGCTCCACTCTGCAAAGATGAATGGCTTGCTGAGCCTGCTCTGGGCTCCGTTTGAGGGGCTTCAGCATGAGTAATTGGGTGTGAGAAGCACTGGCTCACCAGGGCCGGAGCAGGCGAGCTCCAAGGAGGGGAGCGTAATGATCACTGGGGTTATTTATTGTTTCGTTTGCTCATTAGCTTGGCATCACCTTAAGTCTCCAGCCGCAGCACGTGACAGCTTTGAACTGGCGCCCCGGGTGTCGCGGACGCTGTGACATGCGGTTTGATGTGTGCCCCGCAGCTCCCGTAGGATTTCCGCTCTCCGCTCCGCTCAGCCCGGCCGTCCAGCTGGGGATAAATCACCCTTCCCTCCCCAGAACAGCTCAGGGCTTTATTGGTATTATCTATCATTGTATAGTCCTCGTCCGGACGCGTGCAAGCTTACTGTCTCTCAACAGTGAGGGCAGGATTTCAGAGTGCCGGGAGAGCTAAAACATGGGGAGCTAAAGCCTTGTGGGTTTCCCCAGGCTCACTATTCATCACAGGCGGCGTGCAGAACTGGAGACAGGACTGGGATGCAGCACGGTTGGTTCTGGCTGAAGGCTCTTGCCTGCAGCGGGGCGAGCTCTGCAGAAAGCCCATGCACCGCTCCCCAAGAGCGTGGCAGAGTCAGCTCTGCTCTCTGTGGCTCTTGGCTGGAGGCCGGCTGAACTTGCACTCCCTTCGCCTCCTCGGCAAGGGCAAATCTTCCTTGCTGGCACTGCCTGGCCTGAGCGGTGCTGGAGAAGATGGAATGTTAAAAGACAAGCCCAAGGAGAAAAGAGGAACTTGGAGAGAAACTGCCAGTCCAGGGACACCTGCTCCATTCCAAAACAGCTGCACAAATACCAACCGACTGCTTTTAAATGTAACATATAACTGAGGCTTTGGTCCGACACGTTATGGACTTCAGCAGGCCATCTGCACAAAGGGAGACTGCCAGTATCAACATCTTGTGCCATTAGCCACCTTCATTCCTTTTATTTGGCACCAATTTTTCCCTAACCTAAAGAAAGCGTGTGCTACAAGTGACAGAGACCACGGCCTTCCTTAAGCCACCCTGACGTGACTTGTGATCATGGCAATGTGTCATGTGACTGCCATGATAAAATACAAGCTCAGCTAAACTGCATTGGCAGGAGAACGCCAAGAAAACACCTCTGTGGCTTGAGAAAGGTGAATAAAATCGCAAACTGCCAAATTGCAGTAGCATTACACTGTCCTTGTTCCCTGGCAGATCTGAGATCCAGCCCACTTGTCTTTACCTCACTTCTCATAAAGAGCGTTTGACCATGTTCTGTTTATGGCTTGCTAGACCCTACTGCCCAGGGTGAGCATTAGGAAAGTACTTGTGATCAGAAATGGGCACACCATCAAACGTGGGTAGGCAGATCCACTGCCCAACCTCCTATATCCTAGTGACGCAGATGAGTTAACGGAATGAGAACTCAGCGGTAAAGGAAACACGGGAACTCCTCTCCTCCTCCTTTCAGGAAAAACATCCAGTTAGCAAAAGCTGCTGAAAACAACTAAATGTTTCAAGATGCAGTAAAAGGCATCAGGCTTTCAGTTCTGCTGGGGGAAAACTCAAAAGTCCTCTGCCAAGGAATTTGTGCACTCAGACAGGGAAAACTGGAGACTACAGGCCTTTTAGAAGCTCCTAGTTGTTGGTAAAGAGCTCACGACATCTAACACAGAAAACAGCAATAAGCACATGGCTTGGCCATAAGGGCAAACTCAAAGTCAGTAATACATCCAGGGGGATGGATGTGAGAGGCGTTAGAAGGCAAAAGGCTGGTTTTGATGCTGTGGAGCCACTCACAAATATAAGGTGTTTTTTCTGTGATAGCCCACACAAGGATGTCCCCCTAACTTCCCTGGAGACAGAACTACAGTGTTGCCATGTGTTGTTCAGAGCATCCATCCTGGCACAACCATCCTGCAAACGCCTCTGTAGTCTCACCAGCAGTTTTCGAGCTTTAGATAATGCTGACAGCCTTTTACCCTGATTTCTCCCTAACTCTCTTACCACCTTCCCATCCCAGCTCGATGCAACACGAGCAGCAGATCTCCCTTTTCAGGGCTGTTTTCCCATTTTTCCCTGTGATGCTCTGCTCTGACATGTGCCCCACATATGGGCCAGTGTTTGGCCCCCTGGGGTTGCAGGCAGGGGGGCAGCTGCATGGCATGGATGATACCCTTATTAACACACTTCCTCTCCACATTCCTGGACTGGATGTCCCTGAAATGCTTTGGGTGGCAGTCCCAGTTCTCTGTCACCCCTCCTGCACTGGCACAGAGGATTGCTAGGAGGGGCAAAGCCAGGTTTTGCAACAGTGTGCCCATTCCCTCCTTTCTAGCTGTGAATGCACAGTGGCTCTGTGTCTGGGCTTCCTTTACTGTTCCCCCTGGATCCATCCGGGTGAGTGTGGATGCGGTACCCAGGTAAGTGGACCCCAAAGGGGCCCTGGAAGCCTGCAGCAAAAGAGTGCTCCAGCTGAAAAACCCAAGTGCACCTCTGTGATGCTGGCTGACAGACACATTAAAGGCATCTATTTCAGCTCCTTGGAGCCAGATGCCTCCTCCTTCCTCTGCTGGGCAGAGAGCCGGCTCAGCATGGAGTTTTCTCTCCCATTTCCTAGGGATGTCAGTCAAAACCAGGCTCTTGGAAGTTCAAGCGTGGCCAAAAGGAAGCAGATTTCAAAACACACCCCTCCCTCCATTCCCCCCTTCCTAGGCCTTTTGTTTCCAGTTCCCCCTCCTCCCATCAAAGACAGAAACAAGAAAAGATTCTGGAGTCACCAAGCCATGATCTATCATTCTTTCAGGGGAGTTTCTTCTAATATTAATCAACACAAGCCTCTCTCCCCGCCTCCCCTGCCCCAAGGGAACAGCGGGCTTGGAAAGCTCAAGCGGGTTTCGAATGGATCTTGCGGCAAAATTCCTTAGTTCTCAGTTGGAGCGAGATGGTGTCGGTGCAGTTGCCAGGCTTTCTGAGATCCTTGGAAGATAAATGAGATTCACTGCCTATTGCCTAGTGCCATGAAGGAACAGGACACCCAGAAACTCCTCTGTTTTTTGCAAATTAGGGCCAGAGTCCCCGCTTCGCTGCAATTGTCCCCAGCAAAGAAGGTGAGGCTCCAGCTGGGAGCTGATGACACCTTCTGTATTTTGCTTTTCAACCCTGAACTGGATTGCAGAAGCATAAAGATTATCCTAAATATGTCAGCTGCTGACAGACCTCCGGGGGTGGCTTCAAAGTGACACACAGTGAAAATACAATTTCTCAGGCCACTTTTCCCCCTTCAGGTCCCTCCCCTTGGTCTCTCAGGGGGTTCCAGCAGACCAGCACAGGAGTGAGCTGTTTCCTCCCTGTGCCCAGTGGTGACAGCTTTGCACTAGGACATGAGGCAAGTTTGGGCTGTCTGCAGGGTGCAAAGGGACTGGAGAGATGCAGAGAAGTTGCCTTGTCCTGCAATCTCTGCCCCAAGTACAGCACAAACGCCTCTGGTGTTAAGCTCTGCAGATGAGCCAAGGAATGTCCTCGGTGGCTGCCAAGTGGGACGCTCCTGTCTGTGCAGTTCAAGATGCTGGCTGGCCTCCCCTCAGGCCAGGGCTTGGGCCCCTAGACGGCAAGAGGCACACAAAGAGCTTCCAGCTCGTCCTTTCCCAGAGGTAAAGCAGGTGTCCAGTCAGTGGAAATTAAAGCCATTACTCCATCACTGCTGATCTGGCTGTTTTGCAAAACATCATTTGCAAAACTTTGCACCCAGGCTGTTGAAATAATATTGTCACTAGATTTACTCCAGTCCATTAAAACCACAGTGGTGGTTCTCTAATCTTTCATGAACCCTTGCCAGCTCTGCTGACTTCATGGATTTTGGCACGATCCCTGCCCTCACATCCCTTTGACTTTTTCTTTCTTGTGTTATTTATTTAGTTTAAGCATTAAGAACCAATAAGCAACTGTGTTACTAGTCCTCCTGATAGCTCTAAAAACACAATAGATGAGGGAGAGCAAAGGGAAATCTTCCAAGGTCCTGCATGAGAACCTGGGTGCTGAACCATAAGTGGACTGCACCACCCATGAAAGATCTCCTGAGAGAGTCAATCCAAGTCACAGCACAAGAATTTTCTGATAAAATAGCGTGGCCTCCCGAACACTTTGTTGAAGACAGCTAATTCATCTGATGTATAAAGGTGGTAACATGAACCTCCTCCACTCCCAAAAGTAGGGACTGACTCTAAACTTAGAGAAGTCTCCTTCTGATGACAGATAATCTGGTAACAATCCCTTCAGTATATGCTACCAGCAACAAAGGTGTCCTCTCTAGATCATGATCTCCAGAATACTCTAGCCATATTTTACTTTTTATCTCAGTCTAAAGGGAGATGATTTCATACTCCCTGATTTCTGATTTTCATTCCCATAGAAAAATACTTCATATTAGATTTTTTCCAGCTATAATAATAATAGTGCCATAGTTTCAAAAATATTGTTTGATTTGGTTTGTTTTATCATTTAATTTATTTGTATGTTCTTCTTGCTTCCACTATTTCATTGCACTTCACCATAAACATATGCTGGACACTTGGAAGTAGTGTAAAAAGGATAGCAAATATAATGTAGAAAGGAAGGAAGACAAAATGGTATTTTGAAATTTGACACTTTCCCAAAACCAGAAGCAGCATTTTTCTGAAACAAAAGCTTTTATAAATGTCTGAAATTATCTTAAAATTCTGCTTCACTGAAAATTATAAACATATTAGTTTTCATTTTTAGTTTAGGCAGAAAGGAAACTCATCAGTGACGACATCTCCTGTACAAGCAGCGTTCAGAGGCCGAAGCAGCCCTCGGTCTGTGTCTTTAAGAAGGAGGGATGACAAGGGGCTGGCGTGCAGTGGCTGTTAGCATTTCCAAGATGCTTTGTATTATGGCAGGGCAGAAGAGTTGACAGTCTCTTCTCAGTTCTGTGGTTAGCTGGCTACAGGCATGCAGTCATTACTTTATATTAATGTGAGATGTGAACATTGTTTTGCTGGTTGTAATTATTCTCCAAGTGGTACAACCTTAAAAATTACAGCTTTGGAGGATCTCTTCCTCTGTAGTTCTTCCTGGGAGTCGCTGCCTGGGTCGGTTCCCAATAATGAGATTTTCTAAGGAGGCTGGGAATGTATTGATTGATTTATTTGCTTTTGGATGCTAATTAACTTTGATGTTCTGCAGCCACGCTCCTGGCTGCCATACTGCATGCAGGGGAACAGCGGAGCTGGGTCTCCGTTTAGGAACAGGATCGCTGTGGGGGTCAGATGGGAATAAGTGTCACTGGTTTGTGTTGCGTTTACTTCCTGAGCCAGAAGCAGAAACCTTTCTGAAGGGCCCTTCTTTTCACAGGACACGCCAATGGACAGGAGCAGGGGAGTCCCTGCACACCAGGCTTTTCTAGTACGGGCAAGGCAGATGGAGATGCCCCAGTGTGGGGCTGCCTTCCAGTGAACTGGGAGCGAGAACTGTCCCCCCTCCCCATCCAGGGAGCTGTACCTTCTGGCAAAGGTTGTCCTGCAGCCACTAGGGCCTCCAACGTCCACTCTGACCAGAACAAAAGCACGGCAAAGACATCTGAAACAATCGCTTAAGCAGCGATGAAAGGGATCAGCCTCCCTTTATCTCCACAAAAGACACTGTGTCATCAGCCTTTGCACCATATTTCAGCACTGTTCTCTCCACCGAGCCTGCCAGTGAGGGGCTGTGCAGCTGTGCAAGCAGATGTGGTGAGGGCTTCAGTGTTGCTGAGTCTAAGGTTTGGATGAAACCCAAGTGGCTTCTCTCACACAGGCGAGAGCCATCAGCAGCGATGACCTCTGGTAACACTCAGCTCTCAACGGGATCACAACCAGAGCCTTCCCCTCCACCACCATAGCCCCTCAGCACGCATTGAAATGAGGTGCTGGAAAGCCAAGAAGCACACATGAGCCCTGCTAGGCTTTGGGATCATGTTGTTGTGGCACACTAATCCTCAGGCCAGCAGAGGGAATTTAGAAAGGAATATAGTTGTCTAATGCCACACACTGATGTTCCCTCCTCAGCCCAACACTGAAAAACACACCAAAGGTGTCTGGCCTTCAGCTAGGGCGCACAGTGTGCTTCAAGATCCAAGTGAAACTGCAACGTTCAAACTCTTTGCATGCTGGAAGTGAAAACGTATTTTCCTTCTTTACTGCCTCCCTCTCTGCTCTCTTCTGGTTTTGTCTTAGTGTACGTCAGGGCAAAGTGAAATAGGAGTGGAGAGATGCACTCATTTCTTCTGGTACTGCAAAAGAGAGATGGCCTCTTTTACAGGGGAAACAGCCCTGTGCTTACAGAATACCATTTTAAGAGCTCTAACTCTTAAATGTTTACATGATGCTGCATCTACTAGAGCAACACATGTGATACCCACATTTCTAGTAGCAGCCTCCTCAGCCATCATTTTGCCACACACATAATTCAGCAAGACCTCCTGCGTGTTGCTCTTGGAGCTCTGGCTTTGTGCCTCTCCTCCAACCAATTTATACCACACTCACAGTATTCAGCAGCTTGCCACAGTGCCAGAGCCATAAATCCCTTGTGGGGAATTGTGCTATAAATGTCCACTTGGACCTCTACACTGTCAGGATGAATCGGGCCATCCCCTGGGGCCAGCAGGAAGTGAGTGGCCCCTTCCCTGCTCCTAGTCATGCAGTCACCCTTAGGGTGGAAAGGGCCAGGTGCCTACTGCTGCTGCTTAGGAAGGACCCAATCCGTCTGGAGCATGGTGCTGCTGTTCAACCACAGGATACAACATGCTGCCTGTCCCTTCAGTTGTGTCCACCTCTGGGTAGTGGCCCCAGTTATCAACAGGTGACATAAGGGTTTGAGACCTGGACACAGCTTGGTAGCTGCCTTTCTACGTCATATCTTAAAAGCCAGTCTGCAAACGATGCTGCTGAAGATGTGAGTGAGGAGAGCCCCAGTTAACCTGGACAATTCACTCTTGAGCAGGACGCAGAGAGCCTCACTGAACTTAGAGTGAGACAACTGAAGCTCTGCCCTCTGGGGAGGGATCTAGCACAGAAGATGGCCCAACGGAGCAAAATCAGTTTTCACATGGCAGCAAGAGGTGGCGAGATGAGAACAGGCAAGAAAAGCTGTGGAGACACCTGTTCCTGCTCGTGACGTGGAGGCAGCAGAGAGCTGGTGCTGCTCATTAGCAGGGTGGGTGCAATTGTCCCCCTAGAGAGCAGGCAAGTAGTAGGGTGTAATCATTCATTCGCAGTAAACTGATCTTTGGCCTTCTGCTTCCTCTGTCTTTCTAATCCTGGCCCTGATCCCCCATGATTATTCAGATATCAAACTCCTCCTTAGCTGCCGTGATGTGCACTAGAAATCCAGCCATGCGCCAACAGCCTGAGCTTAGTGACAGATCAGTGGGTGCTATGGGATCGTTCGCTGAGCTCTCAGACAATGAAAGGACAGCTTTTTCCAAACCTTCTTACTGACTGCCAAATTTAATGAAGATGCATATTGGGACAGTCAGCACTTTAGGTGGTGAGACCATCAGTTGTCTTCTGCAATGAAAAGGGCATTTTTTTCACCCCTCTAGTTACTGAAGCTTATTGAGAGAGACTGCAAGAGATTAATTATCCCAGCTGAGAAGTCTGGGCCTGCTAAATCTCGTAGGGTGGCTAGCTGGGCAGCACTATTGCAACACGAAGATGATTCAGCCACATAGCATCTTTGTTGGCATCCCATTAACTGCTGTGGAGACGATTATTTCTTTATTGCTAAACCAAGTCTGTCAGTGGCTTGGGGCATTTCTATGAAAAATGTAACGGAGGAGGAATAATAATTCAAAACATGTCAGACCAGAAAGCCATGGCTCATCGTATCAGACTCCTCCTGCCTGAAAATCAACCAGTTCAGATGGTTCAGAGTGGGTGAACCAATGCCACAGATGCTCATGATTTCACCAAAGGCAGCGCATCCTTCCAGGAAAGCCGGATCCTCTTCTCGTGCAAGTGCCCTTGCAAACATAGAAACGGAGGAGAGCAGAGTAATTCTCAGAGTAGAAGCTACATCAGCAGAACTGACTCAGAAGAGAAATTTGCTTTTCAAAGTTTTCCAAGAGGCGTCAGCTGCTCCTGGGTGAAGTGATGCTAGCAGGCAGCGTCCAAGTTACTTTCCCACTGTGGGAACCGAACCCTTTTTAAAACTGTTTTGACTGTAACCAAGGAATTAGAGAGATGGATGAAGCCAGCCGAAAGTGTGACAATCTCCTAAAGGCACACAGATGGTGAGCAGACACTGCAAACTGATTCACTTCGAGCGATCGCTTTCCTGAAGCACATTTTGGACAGTTTTCAACCTCTCTGAGGACCTGAGGAAACCCGTAACTTTTCCAAGGCAAAAGGAGGGGCGAGAAGGGAGAAGGAAAAAAAGCATGATTTTTCTTGAAACGCACATTCACACATAGTTAGTTATTTATTTGCCCTTTGACACTGAGAGAAGCTCATCTCCGAGAATGATCACCCGCGGCTCAGCCCAGATGGAGGTGGGCTACAAATTTCATTGCTAGTGCTAACCATGAAAAGATTTCCTCGTTTTACCAGAAACCACAATCTCCCATAGTTCCCAGACTGTTCAAGTGATGTATAGCTTGGTAATTGTCCTGAAAGATAAGGGAAAGCCTCCTCTGTGGTTGCATTTGATATTGGCCTGATGTATGGGATCGCTCAGTGCCGGCTCGGTGGAGGGTGTCTAGAGACAGTGTGGAATATGCTTCTCTGCTTCTTCTCGCTGGGGAAACTCTGCTGGTGGCAAGCAGGATCCTGAGGGTTGAAAATTGCTTTCCCACATCTAACATCCCTTTCATAGCAGCCTTAGTCAGTTTTTGGCACGAGGACTAGAATTAAAGAGTTGTTTATAGCTGCTCCAGAGCCTCCTCTGCAGTGCTACCACCCCTGTGGCACCCCTGCACCAGGGACTAAGTGGAGCTGCTGAGACAGCTCAAAAGGGTAGGAGTGAAATGCAGCACGGTGGGCAAAGTCTTGCAAGTGTAAGAGGGCAAAATCTTCTGTAGGAGAGGGAAACCTTCACCCACAGCAAGTGACAGAAGCGCCGTTTCTTGTGTCAGAGGAAGTGTCAGTGGCCAAACCCCTGAGTGATTGACTATTAGAAACACTGGTTGTTGACAATCCAGCTAACCAGATGAAGCCTGATACAGAAATCTTCCAGCTTGGTGCTACATGGAAGAGATGGACCACTTCAGGTTTTCAGATAAGACTCTGTGATGTCTGTTTTTTCACTTTTCAGAGACAAACGGGGATCCTGTTAATAATTTGTGATAAGACTTGTCCAAGCAATCGGGACAAGCAGCCGCTAGATGGCATGTCCATCCCCATCCAAACTCAGTATCTCACAGCCGTGAAAGTCCAGGATACCCCGCTCATCCCACGCAAGCACAGCGAAAGGATGATATTTATCTCAGCATCTGCTCTAAGAAAACGCTGGCACACTTTGCAGTTATTTTGCATGGGGGATCTGCAATCTGATGAACATTCCTCTGTGATTTTAAAAGGATTTAAAAATAAGCTGCGCACAGATTTTGCCAACTTGCTCTCACTGGTTTCAGTGAAGATGTACTAGGCCTGCAAAGAGCATTTATGTGCAAAACAGCTCGTAAAAAGAAATATACAGCGCTTTGTTCTCCCACAGGAGGGCTAGTGAATTATTTGGATAGAACCCACATGAAGTAAGACGTTATTGGTAGATACTATTTTCCAGATCCTCAGCTGCTGTTATGTGGTATACTTCCCTCGTTTATACTAGCTGAGAGTCTAGTCTCTAGGTCTCCAGTTCAGAATTAAGCAAGACACCAAGCAGTCTTTGGAGAAACGAGCTTTTATTTGAGGGGACTGCCAAACACATTAGATTTGGACAACTTTCTCTCAGAGATTTAATCTCAGAGGAACTGGCAGAACAGAAAAGGCCCAGAAACAGGAGTGAATCAAGCACATTAGCACATTTATGCTGTGAGCCACAGCGTTTTCCATGTAGCTGCACATATCTGAAGTCTTTAAAGCAGAGACTTGCAATGTAGCTTTTGTCACTGAAAACCTGGCTTGCACTATGCATAAGTTGAAAAGGAATTCAAGCTTATGGATTTCCCTATCAAGTAATTCTTATACACCGTAAAGAAATTGGGTTCTAGTGCAAAAAAGCATAAATCACCTCCTCCCTCCCTGAATTTTTTCCACTACAACATGAAGAAAGTTTAGAATATCCCTTGCCTTTTCTGTTTCTTCACAAGGGCGAAGAGTGTGCTCTTATTTGGCGTTATTTTGAAATTATCCCTTTAAAAAATACAATTTCATTAATTCAGTGAAATAACACTTTGTGTTCCTCTTGCATGCTTGTGAACTTTTCTAGCACTTATTAGAGGTTGAGTCAAGGCAGCCCCAGCTCTCTGTAACAAAAACTAGATCAAATTAGACAATTAATACTTTACTTTCCCAAAGAAAAACAGTAACCAAAAATAAATATTTGAATTTCCTAAACACATTCGAAACTGGTGGGAAGCATACAGCCAAGCTATACAGCTGGGAGGGCAGGGAAGTGGAGTCCCACCTTTTGTGAGTTCTCCATGTTGCTAATCACAGGGGAGTCGTGGTGCACCACTGAAACTCTGGAGTGCTTTATATGGTGCAAAAAACAAATATTCGTTCCCAGGAGAGCACTCTTGGAGATCTAGCCCCAGATTTGAGACTAAAGGGAGACACCAAGTGGAAGAAAGACTCATGAGTAATTACAAGTTGCCAGCGGCCCTCGAGGGTTTAATTCCTCCGTGTGGTTTGCTGCAGCTTTATGTGCCTAAGTAGGTGATGCAGGGGTGAATTTGGGCACTTCACTGGCCATGTGGTCATTGAAACGTGCATCTGTGTGAGAAAAGAGAGCGAGGTAAAGGCAGAAAACAGATTCTTTCCAATGAAGATTTAAAATGGCTTAACATAGCAAGGAGGAACGTGGATGCCTTAATAAATGAAATTGAAGGGAATTAAGTCTCTAAATACTTTTGTGGATCTGAGCTTATGTAAGAGGTATTAGTGTCATAGGATTGTTTGTTCCACTTGCCTTGCTCCTTCAGGTAAATCGTGCCAGCGTTGCACACAATTCCCTCAGAAAACACCCAGCCTGCCAGTACCGGCTCCCGAATGCTCTCATTTACTTGGGCAGACCTTGAACTGGGTTCTCCTTCCTTGCGTTTCCTGAAGTGTTTATGCTAACTGGACTCAAAAGGGTGACTTCTCACCAGTCTCTGGAGCTGTGGGGTGTGGAAATGACACTGCCTAGGCAAGAGCATCTCTCCTGGCACACCCCCCACTCAGACCAACAGGGATCAACAATGCTCATTCATCTGGGTTCAATGCAAAAGAAAGTTAGAAGAAATTTCAATGTATAGATGAGTGTTTAAACACATTTATTCAGCCTTCTATCAGATGAAGCTGGTCTAGGTCAACATGGGTGCCAGAAATGAATCATGCATGAGATCTGCCCAGATGCATCCATGTTTTTCTAGTGCCAATTCTCTTCTTCATATTTTGAAAGACAAGGGCAGATGCATTCAGCTCTGCATTCAAGCCACGAACTTAGGAGGAAAGCAATCTTATCAGCACTCTGGATCCTTCTTCCTACCATGCAGAAAAATGCATTTACTTAGCCAGGCAGCCCTACCTCAGAAGGACTGTTATGGAAAGATATTAAGCAAAACAGCTCAAACCTTGTGGGAGGGGAGGAATCTCATAGTGCTTTGGCATTTTGTAACCTCACAGTGCAAAGCTGCACATAAAATCCAGAATATCACTTCAGTCTGTAAATATTAGATCAAAGGAAGTTTACAGGTGAAACTTACTGTGCTCCAGCAACCTGCCTTTAGAAACAAGATTGTAGTTGGTTCTTGGAAGAACAGTGGATATTCTTGTTGCTCTCTGAACAGGAGGTTGGGATTCAAAGTAACCCCAGCGAGCAACCAAGCCCTGTGCAGCCGCTTGCTCACTCCCCACCAACAGGATTGGGGGGGAGAATTGGAAGGGTAAAAGCCGGAAAACTCATGGGTTGAGATAAAGACAGTTTAATTTAAAAAAGGAAACAAAGCCAGGCACACAAACAAATCAAAACAAGGAATTAATTCAGTTCTTCCCATGGACAGGCAGGTGCTCAGTCAACTCCAGGAGAGCAGGGCCCTATCACACACAATGGTTACTTGGGAAGACAAATGCCACCACTCCAAATGTCCCCTCTTCTTCCTTTCCCCCCTCCTTTACATACCATGCATGATGCCATATGGTCTGGAATATCCCTTTGGTCACTTTGGGTCACGTGTCCTGGCTGTGTCTCCTCCCAACCTCCCATGCACCCCCAACTCCCTCACCACCAGGGCAGCATGGAAAGCAGAAAGGGCCTTGGCTCTGTGTGAGCCCTGCTCAGCAGTAACAAAAACATCTCTATTATCAACCCTGTGTTCAGCACAAATCCGAAACACAGCCCTGTACCAGCCACTGTGAAGGGAATTAACTCTACCAGCCAAAATCAGCACGCCTGCAAAAGACACAAACAAAACACCTTGAGTCTCCAAGGAAAGAGAGCGCACCTGAAGAAGCAGGATACTGCTGTGTAAGAGGAAGAAAAAAAATTTTGGTGTCTACTATAGAAGCCTCAGGAATACAGTCAAGTTCTTCAGGTGTTCATCCATATGTACAGGTGTTTAAAAGGACTGAGCTTGAATGCTACCCCTTTGAAATTAATTTCTAGTTATCAAGGATGACTGCAAAAGGCACGAGGAGGACTGTAAAATTGGGTTAAGTCCTAGATCCGCCTAGTTTCACAAAGTCCCACTGTGGATGCTGTTAGCCCAGGCATGCCCATGGGCTCAGCAAAACAAGCAAGAGCTCCTTAGTGAGTGGGAGGCATTTCTGAAACCCATCTAGTAATTTTCTGTCTTATCTGCCTCAAATGAGCAAGCCTGTGGCAACAGTCATGGACTCTTAATCCAGAGACATCTGTGACCTGCTCACAGACCTTTTGACATTTGTTTCTACGAGGATTTTTTTTTAAAGGGAGACGCTATGGAATGCACAAGATGGTAAATCTCGATGATTTGTTCGAGCAAATTTCCCATCTCAAGGGTCAGATAGGTGTCCAACATGTATGAGGGCACAGGCTTCCATACTTGCTAGTGCTTAACAGATCACAAAAATGTAGAGTTCAATAGTCCCAAATCTAGTGCCTAGGAAGACACATCCCTGTGTGCTGGATTTTCCAGCACTTATTGAGGGGGATCAGCATTTTCTCGCAAAATCCCAGGTTTGGGAGTGCAGTCACCTCTGTAATAGTCAGCTGTGAGGCACCCACACCAGGATCCAAAATAACACAACTACAGACAAATCTGCTTCCCAGTTATATGGTGCCTCTGCCAGAACAGTTTACTTTTAGCTTACCCAAGTCAAACTTCTGGAAAAGTTTAATTGCCTGCATTTCTCATTTCATCCAGCGGAGGGCGACTGGTCATCAGGAAAATAAGATCCGTTTACTAAAGCTGCCGTGCACTTGGAAGTCCTAAAACACAAAATATTAAAAATATTTTAGTCCTGAAAGCATACCTTTCGATAAACATGTCTTCACCTAATATAAGTTAAAATAGTCCCCTCTTGCCCCACAAGCTTCAGCAACCACTGCACTTTTATTGCTGTTCACTCTAACCATTATTCTTTCTATAGAATTAATCTCATAGTAAATCACAGCTTGGGGCAAATGAAAGAGGATTCCACTTACGGTGCCATGAACACACTTCAAATTAGACTTGACAGAATCTGTAATTTTAAATTGTGCTTTGCATTCTTTCTATTTTATACTGTGCTATCAGACACTAACCCTGAACTCTACGTTGTTTGGTTATTTTGTTTTTAACTGGGAGTTTAAACAGAAACACCCACTCCCCCCTCCTCCACCCAGCAATTCTTTGCTCTATTTTTGAAGTATTTTCTCCTTGTCAAAGAAACTTTGAAAGAACTTTTTCTTTTTTAAAGTTAGGCAGTTTGTACTGATAATTACAGCACTCATCACTGCATCACCTGGACCACTCAATGTTTTGGCCCTATCAGCAAAGAAATCCCTCCTCTCTTAGAGTCACAGTAATGTGCGGCCAATTCAAAGACTTTTTAAGGGAAATAGATATGCAAACAGTAGAAATCCACGTGTCTTCCTGTTTCTCTGTTCTCCCTAATGTCAAAGACTAATTTCCTCCTTCTGGTGCATGCAACACTGGGCAGCAACCTGTGCCAGCTGAACCTCAGACCCTTTACTCTCGTAGATCCTCTGAGACTAAAGAAAATAAGTTTGGTCCCTTCCACTCTGCAGCTTGCAGCCAAACAACCCTGAGATCTTCCATCCCAGCTTCAGAGAGGCATGAAGAGCTGCCTGTACATAAAATGGTGGAAACTTTCTTGCTTGCATCCAACTGTTGCAGGATGGCCCCTACCCAGCCAGACGTGGGTTTACCAACAAAGAATGAGGGGGCCGTAGCTCCCTCCATCATTATCAACCACCCATAATTAGCGGCCACCCATGCCATGTTTGTGTTTTTCATTGCAAAGCAGAGGGAATTGTGCAGCTCCTCACAACCCTGGGCAAGGCTGCAAGCAGCCACAAAAGCACAGCCAGCCAGCTCTGTGCAGGGCATTAGTATTCCCCTGTGTCCGAGGAAACAGACCTTGCGTACAAATGAATCAGAACCTGTGTGAAGCTGCATCGCAACGACTTGGACTCCTGCGCAGAGTCCCCTTGTTTACTCACAGAATAGGCCATGACTTGATTTGGTACAGAGATTAATTCCTCCTAAAAAGAAAGTATTCATTTGACAGGGAATGGTTGTTGTGTTTGAAACGAAGATGGCCCAAGGCAAAAACAGATTGCTTGGCTCAATGACCCATTGGCTGGTCTCTGGCTGCCTTTGAAATGGTATTCGGTTTTCGGCCTTACATGCCACATAATGGTGGGTTTCTCCAGCTTGGGTGTTTTCTTACAAGCACTTTTGTCTAATCACTAGCTGAGAATCCAGCTCGATGTGTACATTGTAAAAGATGCTGTTTATACTTGGGCTTTTAGTCTGCCATCTGTGCACAGCTTAGCTGCAACATCTCGGTAGATCTGTTTCTCCTCTGCTGCCAAGTCCCTGTTGCAAGCCTTCAGAAGAGCATGATTCACGTCAGACTTTCTAATAAAATTCAGGCACTTTGGAAGCTCTCTTTTAAAACCTATTCCCTTCTCTCAGCACATGCAGTGGTATAGACTTAATGCTTTTTCTAGACTCACTTGTTCATATCCGAGTGGCACTCAAGCATAGCGAGTTATACGTGCAATCACTGATGCATATATGCTCCCACCCTGCCCTTGCTAACATGTATCCCGTTCTCAAAGCCTCTGACACAAATGAATTCAGGCACCAGAGCTGCTGGCACAATCCATTTGCACTGCACCTTGTAATCACTTTTTATTTAAGACCCATTTTCTTTAAGAAACAGCCTTTGCACTAATCCTCAGGGGAAATGTTTTGAGCCCAGGCTTCCTTCCTCAAAGTAGGACACTTTTTGTAAGAATCAGGAGCAAGCTACATGCTCAGTACCTGTAGGCTTGGGAAATCTGTCGGCACACAGATGAGGAAGACTAAATATAAGAACAGGCAGATGCTATTTCACCTGCCCCACCGAGCCTTGTGTCAGTATAGGTAAGCATTCTGGCTTACAGAGTACAGGCATAAGCCTGAGTGGATGTTTAATTGAAAGGCAAAAACTATTACAGAGAGAGAAGGGGTAAAGGAAAAATACTTGTAATATTTTGTTTGAGAATAGAATTGTTTTTAATGAAGGTTAATTCTGCTTGAAAAGAGATGCTGGAGTGCTGCTGATTTCCAGAAAGACACAGTCCCCAAGACTGGTCGTAAATGAGTTTTCAGATATTGCCCCAAACAATTCTCATGCATAATTTGTCCTCGACTTAGACACTAACAACTGGCCTTACACATTTTTTTGGTATGAGAAAGGAGTCTGAGCAAAAATAGACAGTTTGCAGGCCATGGACAGCCTGGTATTGCTGTGAACAGCTGCAGAAATAGGGGTGGTGAGACCACACCCACAAAAACCCCTTTGCAGAGCGAGTCATTTCACTTCCACCTTATTGTCCCTCTTCTGCCTCAGCACCTGCATTTCAATCCCCTCTCCCCAGCCGAGCCCTCATGCCAGCTGGTGAGCCTGCAGTTACCTGCTGGTGGCACGGAGGAGGACATGGAGCCCAGGGTGCCACGTGCAGTGTGTGTGGCACTCAGCAAGTGACACTTGCTCTCCGGGTGCAGCCTCCTCCCATGGCCCCTCCTGCCTCGCGCTATCCACCGGGCATGAAGGAGGACTTGTTATGCGGCCTGTCTTTGCCCATTACACGACCACATGCTCATCCTGACAAAAAAAGCTGTCTGCAGGATAAAATACAGGCTAGTGGGAAGGCCGCTGAGTGCCACAGCTGAAAAAGGGAAGGAGGACGTGTTTAATCCTGGTGCCAGAGGAAATGATTGGGAGCTGCAGGGAAAGGTTCGGACTGCGTGGGGCTCTAAATGCAAGAATTAAAGTCAAGTAAATGCAATGAATAAAGCATAGCCTAGAAAATGACCTTTTAAAATCTTTTCTTCGAAGCCTGGTGGCATAGTGAGGAATCAGCCTTCAGACACAGAAAGATGATCAAGAAGCATCTTGTTAGGAGAGAGTAAGGTGGCCACTGCACACCTGTCTCAGTACAAAAGCCAAACTGGTTTTTGCTGCCCCTAGGAAAGAGGACTGGGACCTTGAACTGCATGAGTTTGCTAGTCCTCCTCCTGCCAGGACAGCAGAATACATGAAAGTGAGGAATGTTGCTCCTCAGAAGGGTGAGTGACCTCCTGATCTTCCTTCATTTTAGGATTGGCTTGATTGGTTTGGGTTTAGTATCTTTGAAATAAGGATTTACAGAGGATCACGTTGTTACTGTCAGATTGCCTTACCACTTTTATTTTTATTTGCGTTCTGCCAGTAGAGCAGAGGCAGGATCCCATTGGGCTAATTATGCCACGTGCCAAGAACAAAGGGCTGGTGATTTGAGCTGGCTGCCTACTGCGCAGAGCAGATACGCTACACAAAACAGAGAAGCCCATGGAAACAATGCAGTGGCAGTGCTCAGCAGAGCAAACAGCAGCCACAGCATGTGAACACCTCATCTTCACAGTGCTGGAGGCACTGGGGCAAACAAGAGCTTAACGGGTTTTGGAGGGGGAACAATGTGCAGCCCGGGTGACGTTTACAGGATGTTTAGCGAAATTGCCCATTGGAAAAATCTTTCGGTGGGTCATCAGGCTTGCTTTCACTGGGCAGGGAGCCACAGCGTGCGTCTTGCAGGACCAGACAAACTTCGGGTGGCCTTAAACCTGACAGGGGTGTTTGTGTGTGTGTCTGTGCGCGCTTGTTGCACCTACTTGACGGGCCAGACAGGGGGCTCACGGGAGCGGACGGGCTCACGGCAAGTGCAGCGAGCAGGGCAAAGGGCCCCAGCGCACTGCCTGGCCACCTGCCCGAGCGGAGCGCGGTGACTTGGTCTCAGGTGGAGAGGAGGCGGCAGCGGCCGAGGCCGCACAGGTGGGCAATGGAAAACGCGTGACTCGGTTGGAGGAGCGGGCAGTGCCGGGCGCGGCGCGGAGCCCCGGGTGGCCGCAGGAGCCCACGGCCGCGG
>VZTA01003414.1:50077-125032 GCA_013398855.1 Mohoua ochrocephala | reverse complement strand
TTCTGCTGGCCGGGGCGGGAGCCCCCGCTGCGGGTCGGCAGCCCCGGGGAGCCCCCGCGCCCCTCCCCTGGGGGTGCGTGCGGGGCCGGGGGAGCCTCTCGGGGCGCCAGTCCCCGCTGCTGGACGTTCTCGAGCCGCGGGCTGAGCCGTGGTCCCTGGCGTGGCTGGTGCGTGACCTGAGACAGACCGTGCCCAGGTGCAGCGGACCCGGTGCCCGCAGGAGCGGGTCCTGCGGGCCCGGCTGGTTGCTGCTGTGCGGGGATATCGGCCGAGTGCCTCTGCTGCCTGCTGATGAGACTGGGCGTACAGCTGGCTTCGGTCGGCTCTGGCTTGATTGATTTCCAGGATGTGGATTAGATGCTCCTGTAGCGATCTTACCCTGTTACGACTACAGAAATCTAGTGCTGGCCCAGCCTGCCGTGTCCCTTTTCCCCCCTTCCCTTTTAAGAGCCCCGTGAGCAGTTCAGAGTGGTGCTTGCAGTTCAGCAGCTGGGTAGATGTTGGCTGCGAATTGCATTTGCAATGTGACTGGTAACAAATCTGTTGATAAGGGGGATAAAGGGATGGCGGCTTGTTACACTCCAAGCGTGCTGATTCTGCCCCAGAGCATTAAAGCTGTGCTGTGTATGCTTTAATGTAAAATGGGGTGTTTGGTACAAAAAAATAACGAAGCAAAAACCCAAACCCAACCATCCTGAAATCTAAACATTGGCTTCGGTGATCTGTAAAGGTAGTTTAGGATAAAGTCTTCCTGTGTCTTGGACGAGCATCTATCTTGTGTATAAGATGAGAGTTTGAAACTTTACTAGCTGTGCAAGGGAGGGACAGTGTCCTATTGCAGTGCTCTCAGAGGTAGTGGCTGGGAAGAAGAGCTGCTCTTGGAGGTGTTTGAGCTGCTGTTGACGGTAGAAGTTCACAGGGATGTAACACATCCCACCACTTGTGAGGCCCTTCGGTAGTTAGCTTCTGACAACACCCATGTGCTCCTGTGCAAGCAAGGGTGAACAGCTGGAGAGTCCTGTCGTGAAATCTGCCACCAGTGATACTTCCTCTCTATGTTTTTTCTTGTTAGTTTTTTTACTTTCTCAGGCATCTTGGGCTTGAGAAAAATCCCCTTCAAAGCCTGAGATGTGAACATGCTGCTGTGAAACTTGCTGGCTGCATGAGAACCGTCAAGCAGAAGCCTGTGGCTGGTATC
This sequence comes from Mohoua ochrocephala, assembly GCA_013398855.1. Classification (NCBI taxonomy): domain Eukaryota; kingdom Metazoa; phylum Chordata; class Aves; order Passeriformes; family Acanthizidae; genus Mohoua; species Mohoua ochrocephala. Next base: position 123,834 of record VZTA01003414.1, on the reverse strand, counting down.
ATTTTGGTGGACCACAAGGCCAAAGTGTAGAAACGCTGCTCTGAAAATCTAGATGGAAGTGTCTAGTGAGAGGAGCAGTCTCGGTAGTGTGCTGCTGTATGCTGATGTCAAGCCTGTGACAGACTGTAAAAATGACAAATTACGTAGCTCTTACTAAGTAGTCCATGAGCACTAAGTGGGAAGAAAGTGTTAATGAGGCAGAAGGGCACGGGGTGGTACGGTCAGTGACCTGTTCTGCAGTGTCACTGCATGGGCGGTGGAAGACCTGCCAGTGTTCCATAGCAGAACCTCTTGCAACAGTGAGGTGGTTTTTAACATTTACACTTGGTTTTGGTCCTCTGGCTGGAGCAGGAACTCCTACAGCTGCAGTTGTGCTTTAAAAAAAGAAAAAAATAAAATAAAATCCATGGGTGCTTGCTCATGTTGGGCTGCCCACACAGGTGAAAAGAACTTTTGCCAACTGCTCTGCAAGCCTGTGCGTGGATTTGGAGTGGCTCAGAGAAGAGAGTAGCCTCTCCTCACTCCAAGCATTGTGTCATTTAACACCCCTTTCATAGAAGGATCTTGCTGCCATAGTATCTTCACTTGGTGTAGCCTCTTTGGACCCAAACCCCTCTTTGTCTGTGTTTCTGCATCCTTGCCAAGGGCTCTGGGGACCACTGAGATGACATTCTCATCCCTGTGCTGCAGGGCTGGGTGAAGTCTTGCAGTGTTTGTTCAGCTTCTTACCTGCGTGTGACAGAAATAGAGCAAGATGCAAGCTGAGTGCCTGGAGAAAGCCCTTCCTGCGGGCAGTCTCTGTCCTGCTGCATGGAAGCTCCTCCCTTAAGAGGATTTATCGGCTTTAATGATGTGGCTCATCTGGACTCTCTTCATCACTGTTATTGTCTCTATTTTAGTTCTCGGGTGACAGGCAGGTGTAGCGTGACCTACAACTGTAAGCTGGTGCAGGAATGAGGCCTTCCCACAGCTCCATGGGGGTTTTCTTGTCCCTGCTACTCAAACCATTCTGCTTCAAGCTCTGTGAAGTGCAAGGGGGAGTTTCACATGAAATTTCTCATCTGACTGTAACCAAGGAAAGGTTTTATCACTGTCCTGTTATTCCGTGTCCTGGTTTCACAGCTGTAAGGCGGGAAGGATCCATCCAGGACTGCAGGTGTTCATCCAGTAGGTATTTAAGTCAGAGGGATGCAAGTGGGAGTTTTGCAGACCTCTGGTAATCACAGGCCCCAGGGTACTTTTCAGCTCAAACCATGGCTGTGGTTCTTGGTGCCTGCTGGCATTGTTACAGCAGGAAACACACAGCACAGGCAAAAGGCATTGCCACAAAGACCTTTGGGCGCTGATGGGATAGGGTCTGTTATGGGAATGCCAGGGTGATGCTGGGACTTGGATCGTGCCCCATGCGCTCTGGAGCAGTAATTATTGCTCCACTTTAATGGTGCCTGTGGCATGGCAGCCACTTTCTTCCTGGTCTTGTTTCTGTTGGCTGGTGAGTGGGAGGTGCTAGAGGGGATGGGTCTGTCGCGGCTCAGGCTCTGAGTAAGTTGGAAGGCTGGAGGAGGTAGCAATGTTTCCAGTGGGCCTGTGGAACAAGGGATGATCGGAGCCTCAGTTCTTACACTCACTTCTCAGTTTCCTCTGTGGAAAAACTTACGTGCACCAAAACTAACTTATTACTGTCAGGAATTATGGCATTCACCCTAGAGTGCCTTAACTTCATCTCTCTAAAATAGGAGCATGACGTCTGTATCCCCTTCTTCTCCTTCGCTGCCTTCATTTGTCTCTGAACATGGATCATGCCATCCAGAGAGCTGGAGTCCTTTTGTGCAGCAGAGGGGTAGCTGGGCCCAGTAGCCTGCCCCCCACCATGTGGTTGTCAGCTTCAGTGGGCAAAGAAATAAGCTGTGTACTTGCGCTAATGCATCTGTTGGAGGAATGTGGGACTGGAGCTTTCTACAGGCTACTGATTAATGGCATACATGTGAAGGGATGGCTGAGTGAGCCACCTTTCCTTTAGCAACTGTGTAATGAGATGCAATCCTTACCTAACCACCCCTGTCTCTTTTTGGCTCTTCTGTATTCTTAGAGGGAATGGAATGGAGGAAAGGCTAAAAATTACAGGCTGTCTTGGCATGGTAAAAGGAATAATACAGGAGGCACAGTCAGGGCCAGCAGTTCCTTGACGGCCGGTTGGCTGTGGCAGAGCCTATTTGATGAAAGCTCTCTGGGCTATCAGGGCTTTGGAAACACTGAAGCAGTTAATGGCTGACTTCAGTCTAGATGGGGTGATAAGTGAAGCAAAGGAACTGCGTAGTGGAGATTGCTTAAATCACTTCTTGTGTGCACTGACAGATTCAGAGCTAGCTAATTTTCTGGAAGAAAGATGAGGCGTTACTGTGGGCAGCTCTGCGAAAGGGACTGCCTGGTAGATGAGAGCAGGAAAAGGGAATAGAGCAGTAGCCTGTGGGGATGGGAACAGGGATTGGAGACTGCCGACTCTGAACCCAAGAATGTGTCCTTTTGAACACCACAGAGCCAGGGAAGCTGGGTGGTTTGTGGCTCATCCAAAGTAAATACAGGGGAGAAAGGAAAGGAGACTAAACTGGGGACAGGCATTGTCCTGTGGGAAGGGGTGCATGCACAGGCTGTCTGGCTGACTGCTCTAGTTCTTTGTCTCCTTGATGGAGCTTCAGAACTGGGACACCACCTACTGGGACACCACCATTTAAAAGCAAGTCAAGCCAAAGTCCAGTGCGTGTACTTAATTTCTGAAAGTTGCTGGTGTGGTAAGTGCCCTGTCTGTCTTTAAGGAGCTCAGGAGCTGAGAAGGACCAGAGGAAGAGCCTTGTGTATAAGGGAAGTACTGGCGGAATTCAAGGATGCTGCTGGGCTGCAGATTTTGGTTTCTTTGCAGCACAGCCTTGAGGCAGGTGCGTCATGAAAGCGCTTTACCCTTTACTACAAAGTTGTTACTGAGCTGTAAGCAGATTGCTCATCTCTTCCAGTATGATGGTAGTCCCATGGCCATGTGTACTGGAGAAATGCGGATCTGGGACAGACTGTATATATACATTAGGATATCCAGCAGCCTGAAGATTTGAAGTTACATAATGGGGAGTTCCCTTTGGAGGCAAAACAAGCCTGCTTCAGTCTCTCGTATGCAAGCAAAAGAATGGATAACCTGTCAGAGCTTCAGCCACGCACCTTAAGCTGAGCTGATCTTCCCACAGCTGGATTTGGGAACTGCCCTTGGTCCCTCCTGCTCCCCATCCGTTGCCATGGAGGTAGTTTGGGAAAGGGAAAGGAAATATCTTAGAGGGGTTTGCATAGCAGGGACTGAACATGCTGTAAAGTAGCTTTACCTGTTGGGAATGAAGGAGGCTGTTTCCCAGAGTTGTTCTGGAAAAGAACAACTCTGTAACTGTTGTTACAGTCACTGGATCTGACCGTATTCTTCTCTGGCACCTTGCTTTGGTCACTGCCTCTGTGATCCGTGAGGTTTCTATGCCCTCACCAGGATGGGTTCAAGGGGCTACACAGGAATTTGATGCCCTCAGCTCCTGCCTCTACAGGAGAGGCTTCATGTGGCGCCTCGTCTGTGTAGTTTTAAAAGCAAACCTGCTCCAGGATGTTGATTTTGCTTGGGCTGCTGTACCAGACTGGCACAGGTTCAAGTGAGCTGCCTCTGGGGCTTTGTGCATTGGGTTGCTGTGGGGCCATGACCTGAGCTGTGTTGGTGCAGGGCTTCTGGAACAGCATGGAAGGCAGGTGTGGAAAGGGCATCCTGGCACTTGACTAGGACTTCAAAGGCTGCTGCTGTCATCCCATAATATAAGAATGTACAAATCCTAAATGCCCGGAGCTGGTGTGTTTCCTGTGATAGATGGTTAGCAGTTTTGGTGGGAATCAATTGTGAAGTCTAAGTTAACTAGATTCTTTCTAGTACTGCACAAAATGCCTCTGTGTTCTAGTTAGACCTTTCCAGGGAAGTTCCTGTACCTTTTGTGGCATTTCAGTTTCCAGGTGTCCTAGTAATAGAGGAAGAAATATTTGTGTTGGGAGTGTCTTATTCCCGTCCTATGATTTTTTTCTGATTTCTCTTTGGTCCTGCAAATGGCTTACTTAACGTAACTCAGAATGTGTGTGGAAAGAAATCGAAAGAAGTTCTGTATTCGGTGGTGGCAGTATCAAGGGGTTTTTTGGACTTTGATCCCCAGAGCTAACATGCCTGCTTTCGAAAGTCACCGTGCAGAGTGCTCCGCTTCTCTCCACTTGTAATCAATTAATTTGTAGAGTACTCTTTGCATAAAAGGGTGCTGTTCTGGCTGGTGTGGTGACAGGACACCGTCTCTAGGGCTGCATTGGTTCTGGGGCTTCTTTCATGTGGTGGTGTGGCACAAAGCGTCCTCTTGCCTGCTGTGGAACTGGTCATGCGTCTGTCGTGGATTGAAGTTGCTGGTGATGAGTCGGTCTTGAGTGGCTTTGCTGGAATGTCCTCAACTTCCCAGTGTGCTTCCTTGGTCTCTTGTCCCCTCACTCCATTTCTTCTGAGTCATGGAGCTAGGCTGCCTGTAAAACACAGAAGCAGAGCAGGACTTGGATTAAGGAGACAGACTGCTGACCTGCAGGTTGCTTTGAATTTTGCACTGACCAAACAGATATGGGAACTATTCTGGAGCATCTATGCTGCATGCTTGAAGAAACTGGGGCTTAAAAGGCAGGCAGGAGTTGTAATTGTGTTCACCTCTGAAGTCTTTTGGGGGAGAGAGGAACCCCAACCAGACAAAACTCCAGCTGCCTAAATGTACTTTCCCAACAGTCTAAGAAGCTGCTGGACTCTTCTTTGCATTCAGGTCCCTTTCTAATGCAGGCTTGCAGATATGCACGTGGAATGACTAAAGAGCGCTCGGAGTTGTGCAGTGAATCTGCCTATTCCCGAAGGAAGCTCTTTTAATTAGAGAAGACTTCTGCCCAGCAGCTGCTGTGTGGAACAGTGCTAGACTACAGCTATGTGGAGAAGCCCTGGTGAGCCGTGTGAAACAAGGTAAAGGCACAGCCCTTCCCTGGTTCCCAAGGGGTCTGCTGCACTTGTCTGGGGAGACTGCATAGGAGTGGGGGAGAGGCTGCAGGTACAGCAGAAGTTCCTGCAGGCTGGTGGTGTGGGGGAGTGGAGCCTTGTGTGATAGATGAGCCTTGCAAGCGAGCCCCAGCCCCTCCGTGGGACTTGCTGCACGGGTGGCTGTTCCCTGTGCACAGAGCTCAGCAGCTTCTTCGCACCAGATCCTCCAAGGGTGAGAACACTTTGTGCAAGTGCAGCTAAAATAGGGGTGGTCCTGGCTGCTCCTGAGGGCTTGGAGGTGATGCCCACGGCTGCTGGTGCTTCTCCTGCCTGATGTGAGAGGACCTGAAATGTCAGTTTCCTCTCATTCTTACTCCTTGGAGGGGGGGAGATATTGTGACTCACGGCTTCCTGGAATGAAACTGAGGTGACAAAAACACAGTTGCCAAAACTTCATGGGAATTTTTTAATGTCAAAAACTGCATCAAACTGGCTGCTGCCTTGGCAGAAGAGGCTATTTCAAGGAAGGGCTATTTTGAGGAATGGCAAGCTGCTTTAATTCCCGAGTCCAAGACCTCAAAGGCTTCTTTGATTTGGTGCTGCAGTCCTGCTGGTGGCCTCAGAGCCTGAGTGTTTCTGCATTCATTACCAGTCTATCGTGTTGCAGCTTTGGAGGCTGTTGTGGCAGTGATTTAGACTTGATCCTGTGGTAAAATACTAGGTTCCTGCTTTGTGTAGCTTCAGGCAGATAGGAAACCTCTTCCTATCCCAGCTGTCAGCAGGACCCACCGGCGTGTATGCAAGTAGATGGCCGTGCACCCGGTGCTGTCCCACGGGAACCTAAACAGTTGCTCCTTGTTTGCCCAGAGGAGAGACAGCCTTCGCCACAGGGTGTTTGCTGTCAGGAAGAACAGCCTGTGCAGCCGTGTGTGAGCTGAGCCAGGTCGGCAGCTGTGTTACTGTGGTGCTGTCTGATGGTTATTCCTGTGCCCAGGATCTCGGTGGAGAGCCCTGGTGACCTGTGACGGGTGGTTCTCCTGCTGGCAGCCTCCTGTCAGAGGAGGAGCAGGCAGTGGGGCTTTGCTGGGCTGGATTTCAAGCTGCTGCACTAGCGAGGGGTGGGCGTGCGTCCTGCGGGCAGAGGGAGCCACGTGTCACAGCCATAACCTGCCCAGGTAACATGCATGAGACCCCTTGCTGTAGTTTTAGGTGATTGGTAAGTTTGGCTTGATTAAATGTTGTGGAGCTGATGTGAAATGAAACCAAGTGGGCTGTGGGGGGAAAGACAACAGTGTAGTGGGACAGAGGCAAGTTAAGAAAAATTGTGTCTGCAATCCTATTAAAAAGTAGTCTTAGCCTCAATCATGATTTACTGATTAATGATGAAACAGCCTGGTGGTTTTTTTTCCTCTCTGAAATGGGAGCATTTATATCTGCACTGAGGCTCATTGGATTATTAGTACATTAGTTATTCTGGGTTCTTTCTTATTTTAAAATAAATACCTCTGAACTACTCTTTTCCATCTTATTCTTCTAGCATTCCTCCGTCAAATAGTCTTCTGAAATATTTGGGCTCTAAATATAGAAAAGGAGACCTTTTCAGGAAAGTAGAAAAGGCCACCCAGCCTCTCTTGGTTCAGGTTCAGCTGAACCCGTTTTCCAGACCACTGTGCATAGGTCTGCAGACTCCAAGGAGGCCCCTCTTTTTCCCAAAACAGCCCCAGCTTTTCAAAGCCTTGCTGTCTATTTTAACTGCCAAATTCCTAGGGAACCTATCCCATATGTCTGCTCTTCTTGGCTTGAAGCAGTTCTGTCCAGAACCTACACATGTATTGCTTTGAAGGATTGATTGATTATTTTCTTTTTTTGGGATGGCGTTGGAGGAGTGATCTTAACTGCAGGTGGCAAGTCTATCATTGATTAATGTTCTCGTATTGCTCCAATTAACTCTGCTGGGATTACCCATGTGGTAATGGAACAATCATCAGGGTAGCAAAACACCTCTTTGTATTGCAGGCTGCCTTTTGGAGTTCAGGGCCATCTTCCTAGAAGGGACCCCGAAAGTTTTTGGGTATCTTTTCCAGCTGGCTGAGTGTTTTCTAGAAGACCCCTTTGTTTTCCAGCCTTGTCCTCTGAGATTTCTTATTGTGGCTTTTCACTTCCTAAAATGCTTAGACTAGGACCAAAGCAGCTTCGCTGCAGCTTCTGTAACAGCTCACGCTGTGTTATTCTTGCTCCTCACAGCACTGCCCTTTACTACTGTACAACGTAGCTTTCTTTTCCACTTTCTATCTCCCATAGGACGAGCTTGGCATGAGGAGAGTGTTCTGTAAAGGTGAAAGGAAAAAGTGCTAGACAATGCCGCTGTATGTCTTAGAGGCTGTACAGCAGCCCCTGGTGGGACTGACTGTTCCAGAGCAAGGTTTGAAATAGCTTCTGAGCTGCATCCTCAGAGTGATCAGGGCAGCAAGGGGTTTGGCTATCGTGGCCAGGTGCTGCCAGTTACAAATGTGAAACTATTCATATTATTTGCCGTGATGTTGGAGAGGGAAAATGTGGTTGAGGTGAATGCTTTTGAATAGCAGGAAATGACTCAAAGTATCTGTGGTTTAAAGTCTTGTACTTTAGGGCTTTTTTTGCCCTCCTGCCCTCTATATGCCATCATTTTGGAAACGGGCTGCTTGAGACAGAATCCCTTCCTCAGGAGCTTTTTATAGTTCCGGCTTTCTCTTTTCATTCGTACCCTTTGGTGGTGTCAAGTGGCATCTGTGGCATGAGACTCAGGATGTTGTGAAATGTTCATCCTCAGACTGTCTGTGACAATGCTCCTCTCGTCAGCAGGCGGGCGGATGGTGCTCCAGCAGGGCACAAGGTCTCGTGTGACCCTGGGGTGGTCTGGTGGAAGTACAGCTTCTTCTAGGGCAGAGGCTGGGTCCGGCAGTAACCTTTTGTGGCCGTGTCGCTGCTGCCACAGCATGTGTGGTTCTGTACCACGGAGTTTGGAGACCCCAGGCTCAGCTGGCCCTGTCTGCTTGTAACAAATGGTTTGGCTGAGTTGCCTCCCTTGTCCTCCCCGGTATGCAGATCTGGGAGAGATCACAAGATACTTTGTGTGAGAATCTAGCAGGAATCCTGTACTTCTGATTCCTGTACTGTCAGCCTTCAGACTGGAGGCCCACGGTGATGGTAGGGCAGACCTTGCTGAAGAGGGGAGATTGTTACAGCCGCGGATCTGTGCTCTTCTGCTCTAGAATCACATGTAGCAGTGCCAACATATTAGGCAGGGGCACAGGAGTGGTTCAGGTAGCTACATATTAGCAAATGGTCTATTTGGCAAAACCAAAGTTTCCTAAGATTACAAATAGTAAAGGGACTGTTTCTGGTAACAAGCCAAAAGATGCATCCCCTTGTGGCCTGAGGCACTTTCCTGTGCCAGTAGGACTTCTTTGCACTTTCCGGTCATGATGGATTTGCAGGACTCTTCCAGCTCTACTTGATCTGTGGGCTAAAGGGTTAAAGCCTCTGTTTCTTGAGATCAGTACCTTGCTCTCAGCAAAGGATCTGATACAAAGCATGTGATATGAGTAAAGCAGACTATTAGCCTGTCTCTTCCGTTGTTCAAGGAAGATTACTTAATTCTAAAGCTTCACAGTCATTTGGAATAACAAGCCAGAGGCCTCATCTGTTTGCTTTGTGGTGGGTTTTGGATTTTTGGTTCATTTGGGTTTTTTTTCCTTTCTGCCACTTGAGATCATGTGGATGTACTCTAGGGGGAGAGGTCTCAGGGAGAATCCTGGTACCAGAAGACACTTCCATTCTCCAATGGGCTGGTCTGTCAGCTGCAAGGGACTTCGTTGCTCTGGTGAGTCAGCTAGCTTGGCAGGATGTCTCCAGAGGGTTAATCTGAGAAGGACACGGGAGTGCTCGTTGCCCTATGCCCTTCTGAGTAGGCAATCTGTGGTGCTTTGACTTCTAGAAGTGTCTGGCTTCGGCTATGAAACGAACTCCAGGAGAACCCGCAATTCCTGGGAATGGTGCTGGGTAAGCTCAGCTTCCTTCCCATGCTGGGTGCTGGTGCCCAGGCTCTGCTCAGCCCCATCCACCTGTCTGGGGAGGGGTGTGGTCTGAAGACTCAATAAGCAGAGGGGAGGTGGAGAGAGATGTTGTTTGTTTAAGTGCTGTGCAAGTTGCTTAGCTGTGGAAAACTTCCTGCCCTTGAAGTAAAACTACTTTCTCTGCTAATTCCTGAGAAGAGCCAAGAGAGTAGGAAACCTCATTTCCCAGGTCAAGCAGATGCTGTAACTTGTCAGAAACGTGTTTGTCATGGGTGTGCTGAATCTAATCACCCACTAGTTATTTGCCCTAGCATCTGAGAAAATGGAAGTAACTGAAAACCAATTTGTTTGGAAAGGGAACTTTACAGTATGAAGTCCTCGACCTTGACCTCTTGCATTTTATGAGAGGAGGAGGCAGAAAAGATAAAGATCAGTTATACTACCTGGCTCCTACCTAACTCTCACGATCTCTGTTGCTGTCTCATAAAACAGAAAAAAAAGGCTTTCTTCCTGCTTGGTCTGTGGTAGCTTTTGGGTGCTCTGGCAGGGGAGAAAGCTGCTGGGTCTGAGGAAGGTATCTTCAAGCCAAGTAGCATTGGGAGGGATATTGTGCAACTCCTTGGAGGAGATTAGTTGACCTCCAAGGCATTGCTTGCACGAGAAGGGAGGCAGGGGAGCCTGTCCTGTGCATGTACTTGCCCCTGGGGTTTCCAGGCTGATGACTGGCCCAGGGAAACACTTTGAAGCATCCCCTGTGCTGCAGAACCATGCTGGAGAGAAGCTTACCCGAGCACAAGCAGAGTGCTGCTTGTCTGTGCTGTCACCCTGCTGTGCCGTTCAGAGTGCAGGTCCTGCTCACGGGTTTTGCTCCTCTGTGGGGAGGTGTGGGGCAGGCCAGAGCGGGGGACTGCTTTTGACACACTGGTGCCATGGGCAGGTGTGGGAGCTGGTGGGCACATCCATTTCAGAGGTTAAGTTTGCAGCCTGACAGCTCCAAGTGCAGAAAACAAAGCCGAGCTGGTCTCGTTGTTGAAGCGATTAAAGAGCCAATGTAGTCAAGTGACAGAGTTGCCCAACCAGTTTTGTGAAAACTCTGCATTTTTACTGCATTGTGTGCTGGCTTTAGTCAGTGTGAAGACCTCTTTCTGGACCTGACCTGCAGAGCTTGTTGCACAACTAACATTCTAATACGTGGTAATTAAAAAGAGAAAGTCCACTAAACCGTACTTTTGGCTATTTCTTCTGTCTGCTATTTTTGGTAAGTTGATTAATTTCTTCTACTTTATTTTTTTTAGGGGGAGAGGAGAATCAAATGACTTCTGGGACAGTTTGTGGGGTTTGGGGTTGGTTTTTTCCTCCCATTTTTTTGGCAGAGTTGTATATCTGGTCTCGATGCATGGAAAGTTTTGCTTAAATCGGAGAAATGCTGTCCTGCGAATACTGTCATGCTGTGCAAGCATGAGTGTGTAGGCTGAAAATAGCAAAGAACTTTCTCAATTTGCCAGTTGTAGGGACTGAAGACCTACTTAAATGTTGGCTTTCAGACTGAAGTGTGAAGGCCAGATGTTTTCAAAACCTATTGCACTGCTTGTAAATATAGAGATGAAAACAAACGCGTCTAAAACCTCTGCTGCTCTTTGATACTGAGCTGTGAACTCGGTTTCTTTTTAGCGATGTGATAGTGGTTTATAAATATCTGATCACTTCCCGTCGAGCATCAAAAGTACATTTCTAAAGTACGCATTTCCTTTTTACAAAATACACAACATGTGCTTGCTGTGATAAAACACACTGAAAAATCTGAGCCATCGTAGGTAGTCCTACGGGTGCTTTCTAATCCAGGATCTTGCTGGAGGATGCAGTTGCTAGTCAAATAATTCACACGACAGTGCGTTAACCACGGAAGTCAGACAGAAAAGCTGAATGTCTTACCAGTTGCACCAGGAGCAAGTCTACCTTTGCAGTGTGAACTCATGCGTTTCCTCAGAAACGGTTCCTGAGAAATCTGTTTTTTCCAGTGGTATTTCTGCAGTACTTGCAGCCAGCTGTTGCCTTGCTCTAGTCTGTTCCCTTTGCCCCAGGAATAGCAAATGCAGAGGGCCTGCATGCACGTTTGAGTCTCTGTCCTGCAGATGTCTTGCAGATGCTGTTAGGGTCTCACTGTACATGTCTGTGCTGGTAGTTCAAAAATTGCTGACAATTAAGTGTGATGCTGCAGTTTGCAGGCTGATGCAGCTGTGCTGGTCTCTCTGTGCTTAGCCCTTAGACCACCTCCTCTACCTTGAAGACAATTGCTTCTGCTTAAGAAGAAACTGTCTCTAGTAGTAGATGGAATGAGAAAGGGTCTGTTGTTTTGTTCTGTTTTCAGAATTTGTATTATGCAGAAATAGTTTTCTACCTTGTTCTGACGCTTCCCTTCAAAAAGAAACTGTAGCCGTATCACTGAGATACACGCTTACAATTGTATATATATTACATATTTTATATATGGATACCTTAATTTGTAGGGTCCGGCTTCTCCCTCAATCCTTCCATTGTAACTTGTGAAGAGATGCTATTTGGAAAATCTCCACAACAAACATAATCTTGTTTATGTTTTCAAGGTCATTACACAGCTGGTATTATCTCAGTGAAGCTTAAAGGAAAGTTCAGTGAATTCAGACTTGGGTCATTCATCAGCTCTGTGGTTATTTGCTTGCCAGAGACAAGATGTACCTCCTAGGTGTGCTGAAAGTCCAAGGCCTTTGTATATTAACGTCAACAAGATGAACTCCTTAGGCTATTCTTTGTATGTTAATGGGGCTGTAACTTACAGTCCCTGCCCTGAGGGCGGTGATGTACCTGGTTAGCAGGAGACTTAGTAACTCTGTCATTGTTCATTAACTGGTACTGTTGTGTGAAGCTGTCCTGTCCCATCCGTCATGATCAGGAGACTTTCTGGTTGCCAAATGGCTGTTCTACATGTGCATGGATAGAGAAGCAGCTGGGCTTTGGGGCGCAAGGGCTCAGAATCCTGTGAAGAATTTCCTCCTCTGCCCCGTGGCCTTCTGACCTGCCCCTTCCCCAGTCTCTCCTGCGTGGGGATGTCTGCCTTGGAGCTGGAAAGTGGCCATTTAGTGAGCACCTTCTTTAGTGTGCTGGCTTCTGTGGGTCCCTATCCATCTATGCGTCTAGTCTGGTTCTGGCTTCTGGATTGGGATAATACTACAACGAGTAACTGCACTGGCCTTCAAAATGGCCTCAGCCTCATGCAAATTACTGTGCAGATAAACATCTTTATGGAACCAGCAGCATGCTGATCCCTTCCTAGGAACACCTGCTAGTTGCTTTGGGCAGAGGGAGTCAGTTGTGCAACCTGAGTACAGCAGTGGGAGCTCCTCCATCTCCAGGATTTCCTTGTCAATCTATCTGCAAATGAACCCAGCTAACTTCGGTCAACGTTGTGGTGTGAGAAAAAATATCTAAAGCTGTCCCTGATCTGGTCTCACCTCCCTGTCTTTTCTAAGTGTCCAGCCTTGTAGTATCTTGAGGGAAATGACCTGTTGCAATGTGTAAGACCTAGGTAAGTGAGGAAGGTGGTGCTTGCTTGTTGTGTCAAGAAGCACCTGCAGTGCTTGAGGTCAGCTGAGGCTGCTTTGGAGGTTGCTTCAGTGGACCAACTGGACTTCTACCCAAAGATCCCACTTTCCACATCAGATGCAAGATGTGAAGAAGGATCAGGAGCCTTAGGGTATGTTGCAGAATCTTAGTTCATAGTGCTGGCTGCTGCATCTCTGCATCTGTCAAACTGGAAGTTTCTCCTTGAGCAGGCAGGAGGGGTAGCAGAACTGAGCCAGCATGCCAGCCTTACAGGGCATTCGAGGTGTTTGTGGGGGCAAGGGAAACAACAACTCGTGAAGGCCAAATCTGGTGCTGCTTTGACCTCATCCTAGCCTGGCAGAAGCTGGTAGTAGCGCATCCTATAGGGTCTGTCCTTGTTTTATGTCCCCTGAGGGATGGTCTTGGGAAGCAAGACCAGCCTGAGGGATGGTCTTGGGGAGCAACTGGTCAAAGTACACAGAAACAACCTGCAGCTTCTTTGTAACCAATCGTTTCCTTTCCTTAAGCAAGAGGATCTGGGGAAGAGGGGACAGTATCCTCAGGCTGTGTAGATGCAGTCAGATGTGAAACCTCTTTACCTGAGCTGGAGTACTGGGGCTGGCTGTCAGAGCTCAGTGCTCTTGGGAACATGTGTGCTGTCCTTAAGGGTTTGCGTGAACTTTGCACTTTTTTGTAAATCTACTGAGACTGTGATTTCCAGAGCTGTTCTGCTCCGGTTTGCTTTGTGGTTCTTCTTCCTTTTCTTTCATTGCACTCATAAATGAGCCCCTTATTTGTGCTGTACAGTGACTTGGCAGCTGAGGTGTTTCAGCTGCCAGAGCTCATCAGGGAGAAACCTGCGGAGTGAGCGCAAGGGTGGTGCCTTTGCTGAGCCCTTCCCAGCAGAGCTGCGTGGCCCAGGCATGTGCAGCACTAGCCCGGGCCAAATATCATAAACTTCACTGAGCGCCAAGCATGCAGTGCTTGCTGGGTGGAGGCAGTACAGGATCTAATTGGATAGAGCAGAATTGCAATTAAAAATTAACTTAGCCTCTCTGCCCCTTGACTGATGTGGTTATAATGTCTGTGCATGAATTTTCCCCTTCCTGCCTCTGTGGCCAATGGTAGGGTCAGGAGGCAGAGGTGTTCAACTTGCCCCATATCACCTGTCCTTCTCTGGGGTCACCTTTTGCAGGAGGGGGGCTGGGAGTTTCACAGGCTCCTGCGACAAAAATAAGTTAATCTCTGAGCTGTGATGGGACTCCTCTGCAGTTGTTAACAAAGCAGGGCTCTGTCTGCATCTCCTCAGGCACACATGTCCTGGATTTTATGTTCCTGCTCCACATACGGGTCTTGCTGTCATTGCTGTTGCTGGGAGAACGACAGGCCTGAGAGATGGAGGTCATGGAGGGGGCAGGAAGCCATCTCCTGATGCCAGTATAGCCTGTGCAGACCTGTTCCATTCCTTCCTGGTAGGAAACCCCCGAGTTCTGGATCAATTAATGCCTTCCTGGAATTAGTTCTCCCTTCAGGTTCTGGGACTGAACCTGGGCTAAGAAAGACCCCGGATCAACTACACAGCAGCTGAGCAGGCTGTGTTGGCAACCAAGGTTTTATGGCAGTAGTGCCTCAAAGCAACAGACTGCATAAATAGTCCTGTATATCTTTACAAGATGGAGAATGAGAGGTTGGGAGAAATGCCGTTCTGCAAGCTGATGGCCTCTTATGAAATCCTCTGCAGAGCTGGCATCAATCTGGAGAATGGCAGGGAAAATTTGGATGTGTACGTACAGGATTGTTGAAAAGAGTGGGTGTTGCTGCATGAGGATGAAAATTCAAATGGTCAAAGCAGTAGGAGTGGAGAGGGAAAGGAAAAAACAAATAATTGTGGACAGTCAGTGGAATTTGAAAGCTGCAAACTTCATGTGTTTAACCTCTGCATGCATTGCTGCAAGACATTAAGGCTCAAAACTTGACCAACTTCAGAAGGCAGATGGGCAGCTCCGACTGCAGCACTTGCTGTGGTATTCAAGCTGGGTTTTTGCTGCCGAGTGGCCTATGGATATGCCTGGTTGTGATAACTCCAAGCTCATCTGCTTCCAAACCTGACCTATCTCAAATTTTGTTGAGCTGCCGCTTCTACTGTGTGACAGTGTTGCTAGTCTTGTGACTGTGCAGTTTCAGAAGATAGAGTTTTGAGGAGTTTCATTGATGTAGTGAACAAAAGTAAGTTAATTTGCAAAGAACAGAAAACTGGAAAATATGTAATATTTCAGTGGAGCTCTGAAGTATCTTAAAAGCTCAAAGCAAAACCTTAAGACCCTTTTTCTCTTCTGACTTGAAAACTGTACTTTGAATTACTTTATGGCTAGGAGCTGTGAAAGAGATACTTTGCCCTGTGGCAAGAAGAGAATGGTGCATAATGCTGTAATGCACAGTCGAGGTTTGTTGTTTGTTTTTTTTTTTTAATAAACATTGAAGATGGTATGTCTTTAACAAATAGCTAGGAGTAGAAGAGCCCTGAAAGCAGTATTTTACTCTTGTTACCTCAGGCATATCTTCTTCCACAGTAAACTTGCTTAACTGCTTAATTAGCTGAAATAACTTTTATAAAGATCCTAACAGCTCTGCAAATCTCTGTTTTCCTGACTAATCAAAACAGCGTGGGCAGAGTTGGAAATAGCCAGCATACGGCTTTTAGTGCTAGCAAGCAAGTCAGCGAGTACTGGGACTTGCCTCTCCAGTTTGAAAAATAGGAGGACTGCACCTGGGATCAGATGTCTTAAGGTAAGAAGTCCGGTGCATTGTGCAGGAGGCTGTTACCTTGCTTAGTTCTTGGCTAGGTTAAAGAGGAGAAAAACATTTGTAACCCCCACGACAGAAATTCATCATCGTCTGGGGATCTGGCTGCCTTCACGTTCTGGTTAGACTGCCAGGCTCCAGGTTGTGATGCTATTCAGAGGAGATGTGTTCATGGTGAAGCCAGGAAGCAAGGCAGCTGGATGGGAAAATTTACGTCTTAGTTATCCTCTCCAAGTGCAGCCTTAGGTGTTGGTACCTTCCAGGACTAGTGGCCTGAGAGAATGTTTCTCCCACAGAGGAAAGAGGGAATTCTGCTAACAGAGAGCCTTCATTCCCTTTTCCTATGTTGGTACTGATGCAGCTGTTGTACAGTGCATCTGTGCTGGAACAGAACCAGCTCATAACTGATGGCTGCACCCAGGGGCACTGGAAATGGGAACACTGTGTTTGATATTTGGTGTACATATGGACCAGAAACTATTGCAGGACTTTTCCATGGCTCATTTAAAGGACCTACTTTTGGGTGCTGCTGGCTTTATGGCCTCTGACCTGAGGAGCTAACTGAAGAAAATCTGACTGAGATGCTGCTAACCTGGCTGTGCAGTAAGAGCTCCTTAGGTGTGATGACTGCTATACAGATGGGATTTTTTTGAGATCAGTCTGTAGCACAGCTGGCTGACATTTTAGATCTGTGCTGCTCTCCCATCTCAATAACATGTTGCTAGGTGCTGTGCAGTGATGGGCTTAGCACAGTCTCTGGCTGTGGCATTCCTTGAAGTTAGAGCAGCAACTTCAGCCACAGAGTTCAGACTTGTGCTCTCTCCTGGTAGTTTGAGGATGACTATTGCTTGTTGGAAAGGCTACCCAGTTATAACAAGGCCCACATACCAGTTTAGCTCCAGAGTTAACCTAAATATTTAATAGGATTAAGCAAAAGCCTTTGATTGAAACAAAAGAACGTACTGGGTTCCGGTGATCCTTGGTACACCCAGGCTGACAGCAGAGAACCTTGCTGACCTTGCTCTCTCTTGGGGCTGTTTCTTCCCAGGCCAGGCTGGTGACCCCAGCCAGGTATTGTTCTTCCTCTGGCTGGTAATTCTTGTGGCATGGTCTGCTTGGAGCAAGGGGCTTGGTAGTGCAAATTTTAAAGAACTTAAAAGTTCTCTGTTGTTTGCATAGGAGATATAACTGAGTCTGGGGGAGGAAGGAGAAGCAGGAAAGCCAACAGAACCACAGAATGGGTCAGGTCAGGTTGGAAGGGACCATCCAGTGGGTCACCTGGTCCAACCTCACTGCTCAAGCAGGGTCATCCTAGAGTGCATGACACAGGATTGCATCCAGATGGTTCTTGAATATCTCCAGTGAAGGAGACTCCACAACCTCTCTGGGCAATCTGTTCTGGTGTGTGGTCACATGTACAGCAAAGACGTTCTTCCTCATGTTCAGGTGGAACTTCCTGTGCACCCATTTCCACCCGTTGCCTCTTGTCCTATTGCTTGGCACCACCAAGCAGAGCCTGGTTCATCCTCTGACACCTTCCCTTCAGATACTGACAGACATTGATGAGGTCCCCTCTCAGTCATCTCTTCTGTAGGCTGAACAGGTCTTACTCTCTCAGGCTGTCCTTATAAGAAAGATGCTTCAGCCCCTTAATAATCTTTGTTGCTTTTAATAATCTGTGTTGTTCTGGAAGCTCCGTGCATCTCTTTTACTGCTGTCAGGGAATTGAAGTGGCTTGCATCACTTTTCACCACCAGTAATAGCTAGGGTTGGTTGATGCTGCTATTGCAAAGTCCATATAAATAGTGATGGAATTAGCAGTGTATTTGTGATTAAATTTGTTCTGCCACTGCCGATTGCTCTGTGTCGCTCTTCAGGAGATCTTGGCAGCAGTGACTGTAGTGTGGTGGTGGTGGTGTCCTGTTTTGCTGTCCTGAAAAGGCAGCTCCGGTATTCTGTGCTGTCTGTGCGTGTGCTCTGAGACCCACCAGACGATCCAGAGCTCTGCACAGGGTTAGGGCATTGCTCCAAAGCTGCCCAGAGGACCTGTCTGTAACATAACTCTTTGTCTGCTTTCCCCTTAGGTCCCGTAAGTGAAAGAAGATGGGGTCTGGCTGCCTAAAAGTCACCAAGTACTTCCTCTTCCTTTTCAATCTCCTGTTCCTTGTAAGTATTGTGAGCATCTGTGGAGTAAGAAGGAAAGCCTGGACCAAAATTAGCTGGAAGATGTTTGTTTTTTTTTTTCTGGGTGTTGGCCCAGTGTGTTCATTAAATAAAATGGCCACAGTTTTGGAAGGAGGGAGGGAACCCCTGAAGTTGAGGGATGTCAGAGCTGCTGTGTGTCTCACGTAAGCCAAGCAGCTCCACTCCCGGTACCCACCTGCTGCCTCCAGTGCACACAGCTCCCTCCCTGCACTGGGGAGGGAAAGTGGGAGTTATGGGTTCTTTCTGGAAGGAGAATTGTTGTAACTGCTTTCTCTGACACATCTGGAGCAGCAGCTGAACTGTCCCTAAGCAGCAAAGCTACAAAACCTGCCAAGTAATGGCAGTGCCCTCCTAAATAGGCCAGGCAGGCTTCAAAGAACAACTCTAATTTTGTTTGAGTCCCAACGGCTGGTTTTGATTTGTAACAAGATGAATTAGTCCAAGTCTCCTGTTTGAAACGGAGTTGGGAGGTGGGGGAGACAGGGACAGGCTTGTCTGGGGAAATAAAACAGCCCACTGAGTGCAGTCAAGTGTGAGGCTTAGCAAAAGATGAACTCCTTTTGGAACAGATTGGGTCTGGGAGAGCCACACACATTCTTGCATGCATCTTTCTGATGCTTAGATACTGTGAGTCCTGTGGACGGTGATGATACAGTTGGTGATGCCTTCCTGCAGTGCAATGGTGTAGCGGGGAAGTGCAAGGTTTCAGCTTTCCACATGTCAGCAAGAAAATAGCCTGTCTGGTATCGTTATCCTTTGTGCAGTGTGTAAGGAAAAGGAAGGGTCAGGCTGGGAGAGGAGGGAGGGAAGTGAATCATGATAAGGTGAGCACTGCTTTCTGGTCTCTGTCCCTGTACACAGCTTCACTCCTGCTTCCTGCATGGCTGCACTGTGCTGGTGGCACATAGGATGCACTCGAGCCACATCTGGATGTGGTTTCCCTTGGCTTACTGTGCTTACTCTTTGCTCTTTGTGTTTATTTCCACCCTAAGAGTAGTTAACTGCGGTCTAATGGTCCAAAGTCAGGGGTGCTCAGAGCATCCATGGGGAAGGTTCTTGCGAGGGAGAGGAGAGGTATTTCAAGTGCCACTAGGTCTTTCTGAGTATGATTTAGTCCACTTTAAAGATAGGAAAAATCATCCGAGTCCAGGCCTGTCCTCCTACTAGTGCAGGATTCCTCGGCAGATGTCAGCATCCAGTCTCTCTCCTCTCTTGAAGAAATGATAAATTTTAAGCAGCATATAACAACCAGTCTACCTTGGGAAGCAGAGCTGTATTTGTTAAGACAGTGTTTGAGTCTTGCTGAAGCCCAGTATCTGGGCACTGTCTAGTTTTCCCTTATGCCCGAACCTCGGTCTGAGTTCATTTGCTAATGTCTGTGTAGAGAAAGTTCTCTTCAAGAAAGCCAGCCCAGCATGTAGGAAAGGAGGAAGATGACAGCCTGAAACACTACAGTACCATACAACACTGTCACTGTTTTTGCTGTACGCTGTCAATGGTCATTGGGACATCTCTACTCCTCATTGCCTTTCTCTCCCTGCTCTGCTGAGCCAGGCATGGTTGCAGGCAGCCTGTGGGTAGAGATGTGCACTCAGGAGGCAGAGTTGAACTGCTTTGTTGGGCTGACCCACATCCGCACTGCACTTTCTTCTATTTTGCAAGACTGTGAGAATGGCAGGCGCTGAATCCCTCTCTGGGTCCTGGAGAGGTTTGAGAACTCCTGTCTGGGTGGCAAGTGATTGGAAGTAGCTGTTTGTCTTGTGCACACCCTGCTCCAAGCCAACTCCTGTGGTGTAACACTCAGCCCCCTTTCCTCTTGTGGAAAGCTGATCTGATTCACTGAGCTGGACCTGGAGACTAAGAACTTTGGGGTAGGATGTATTGTGAGAAGGTCTGTGCTGACTGAAGGGAGAAGCTGCTTTAAATGAACACTTTAACCCTGCTATACAGTACAGGCACTGTCTTCCCCTCGGACTGCTCTATCAAAATGAGGTCTCCAAAGCCACCGTGTTCTGGCTGAGCTTGATACTTCTCTTGAGTGAAAATTTTGAGTGTGCTTCTGCTTTGACTGACAGCAGACTTTTCGCACGTGCCAGATGTTGAGGCAGGTGGCATAGATTACTCCTTCCCTCTGATAGGAAGGAGACCTCGTTGACCTGAGACCTTTTTCCATTATTGCTGTTCGAGGTCTGAATTGGGGAGGGTAGTTGGTGATTCTTAAGCTTGTACAGTGTGGTAGAGCAATTATTAATCTAGCAGAGAAACTGCTTGTATTGACTTACTGTGGGTTGTGAGTGCAGACAGGTTTTGAATACCTTGTTCTGGTTTCCTGAAGCTGCTGAGCTTTGGTGAGGAGAGTGCTTGTGCAAAGGTGAGCACTAATGCTGCTGGCAGAACCCTGCGTCTGCTCTGGGTCTTGAGCTGAACCTATGTGATTGCACCCTGTGCAGGCCAGCCCTTGCTGGCTAAAGTGTGTTCTTCAGCCTTGCTGGTGATTGAAGCCTTTAGAGACATGCTGGTGACTCTTTTTACAAGTTAGTCATTGAAATAGCACTTCTCTACAGCTCGAGGTCTGTGAGAAGGTCGCTTGCTATAGCTGAAGTAGTTCAGGGACTTAGTGGTATTTTGCAATCTCGGAGCCTTACTTCAGGGAAGGGTTTGACCTGCTTTGGTTAAAGGGAAGAAGGTTACTTGGGCTGCCTGCCTGCTTGCTAGAAAAGATACCGGATAAGCTTGGAGTATAATCTTAGTTTCCTAATCAGAATTTAACACGTCTACCTTCTTGGCTAGCAGACACGTGCTGCAGCACATGCTTCTCCTTAAAGGGAAAACAGCTCCGTGAGACAAGTTTAACAGTCTCTGGAAACTATTTGTTTGGAATATATAACTGTCTGTCCTACTTCTAACCCTCCAGTAAATGCAGCAGAAGGCTACTACCTAAAGCAAAGCCTGGAGTTTTAGAGCCTTTCTGTTGGCCCCTGTGCCAGGCTCAGTGTTACGTCACACAATCCGAGCGTGTAGGAAAGCAGTGCTGGGCAAGGACAGCTGGGAACCCCCAGCTGCTCTTTCCAGAAAGATGAGTCAGCTCCATCACAGCTTAGTTTTTCCAAGCCCCTCTTGGCTAGCTCTCTGTGGGAAACTGCTGACCCTGTCTTGAGGGATCTGCATCCTTCTGGCTTGGGTATGGAAGGAGATTTTGCTGAAACTGGGGGTGAAACCTCCACTCCCCAGGGAGGAGGGGAGACATGTGTTCCCCACTTCAGGAGTTTACAGCAGTGGAGCAGAGGAATTAAACTCCATGGAAAGCAGATGTGATTTCTTCTATGGAGGGTCTGAAGCCAAGCCAGTGGCAGAAGCAGCCTTGCTATGCGATGCCAATTCCTGAAGATGCTGAGCAGAGATACTGTCCTAGGAAGTAAATATACTTTTGTTAATGGGACGGTGTTTTCTCCCTGTGGTTATTGTCTCCCTGCCTTCCCCTTGTAGTGTTTTCTGCAGCAGCTCCTGGCAAATGCACAAGTCGTGGACTGGAGCAAAGATCAGAGTGAAAACAGGCCTTGGATAGTCTGAGCACCTCATAACAAATAACTTCCCAGGAACTCTGCTCAGCAGCCCTTCTGTGTTTTGTCAGCAACAGCACAACTTAGGTGACATTTCAGGGTCAGTGAACCAAAAGGGATGTCACATACAAGCCCGGTTTGCATCTTTGTTAAGACAAATGTTTATTAAAACGATACTTTAAATGTGAGACTGCCTTAAACTGTCAATTCAGCAGTTCTTGATACTACCAAGTTTGAGAGGAATTGTTTAGGTGTCCCGGCTGTTGCGTGTTCAAGGGGCCTTTCTAGCTTGATCAGCAGACTGAGCGTTGCGGGTGCAGCATGTTGGGACAAAAGGCAAGGGGGAATTCTTTTTTTCTGGGATATAACAGCTGCATGCTTTCTGAAGCTGAGTCAGTATGCTCTTCATAGGTGGGAATTTGCTTGATGACTTTCTAACGCTGTCCCCGGAGCTAACTACACGTTGCACCTTCTGCCAAGACAGAAAAGCTTGCAAGCAGCTTATTTCAGACCGTGGCTTTATCTTTGTTCAGAAAAGCTTCTTTGTATGAGGAGCTGAAGCCTAGTGTAAACTTTCAAAATGTGGAGCCAATGCCTGTCTGTACAGCCCTCTCTGCCAGCTTGCTTCAGGTAGTGGTTTGGCATTTTCCTTGTCTCCCAAGTATTAGAACGTTATCTAGTGAAGCACAGAGTTGCAATCTCTCTTTAGCCCTGTTCGTTTATTTCACTTCATCCTATCTTGAAATCCTGCTGATGTGAGAACAGCTGCTTGGAGTTCACTTGCAGTTCTTGTCCGCTCCTTGTTTCTTCAGAGCCTGTTTTAGACCTTTGCACAAGTGTTTTCCAGTCCTAGTTGACTGAACAGCACAAGTTTCTGTTTCTTATCAAACCTGAAGACTTGCTGATACTTGAAGGCTAAAACAGAGCATGCTTCCCCCCACCTTTCAAAGTGAGAAGGGAAAATGTGTGCGTTGCTTGACTCCTGAATTCAGTGTCTGGATTCCGCTGAGTCCTCACAGGGACGTATTGCTCTACTAATCCTTGCCCTAGATAAGACTGCGTGGTGAGCAAGGCAGAGGCCACGGCTAATGTTTCATAACTCTTGACGCTGTTGGGGCTCAGATGGCTTGGCTTTGGGGGAGCTGAAGTATTCTGGCATAAAGGAGGGGCCAAGCCAAAATGCCTAAGCTTGGCTTTGGAGGGAGCGAAGCACTTTGCTGGAGGGAACCTGCTTCTTGGTTTTTGGTCTTTGTGGTTTGAGGCCATAACATTGTAACAGAGCCTGACAAGCCAAAGATTTCCTGCCTGGAGAGGTTCCAGCTGCCAGATATCTAATCCTTTGTCAGCTATCTTCGAGCCTGGCCCTTGGAGTCATGGGTTTCTCTATTAAAATAAAAACATTAAAAATCATTTGTGTTTGTCTTTTCTTGGTTCTTCACAGAAGCTATGCGCTTACCTTTTGCTTCTGACAACAATGTTCTAGCAGCAGGGTGTCTCTTCCTCAGACTGTTTTGAATGGTCCTCCTATACAACATCATGTACTATGAAAATACGGTGTGAAAAACTGCCAGGCAGATCTTGGAGCTCCTGTGCAGTTGGCTGAGGCATTCTTCCTGGAGTTGTGCTAATCCTATTTACTCTGGGAGGAGTACCGTAGGGGAGATGGGTGGGAACAGCAAAGGAATGGTTGTTTTTACTCTGGAAGTGTGGATAATAGTGACTGCCTCCTCTTATTTGTCTAAGCTTATAACTTACACAAAACCATGTATGTTTTGTTCTTGCTCTTTCAGATTCTGGGTGCTGTGATCCTGGGGTTTGGAATATGGATTCTGGCCGACAAAACCAGTTTCATTGCGGTTCTACGTAAGGCCGTGTTTCTTCATCTTCCTTCTTTTTCTAACTTGACTCTACTCTGGGGCTGTGTTTGACCACGGTGTGGTTAGGAATAGCAATACTTTTGTGCATGGTCTGTGGCCTGAGCAGTAACACAGTGTTCAGCAAGGTGGGATTGTTATCAGGGACAGGGTGAAAGGGAGCAATCCTGGAGACACAGCGTTCCTCCTAGTTTTGTGGATTGAAACACCAGGGCCAGACTGAGTGAGACCATTGGCTCTTCAACCAACAATCCAAATATTTCGTCTTAAACACGGGGACTAGTATTTCGTCCTATTTTCACTGCATGCTCTGTGTTTCCACAATGGTTTCCTTATTTACCATCATGTGCAAAGGCCCCAATGCCTTAATGCAGTTTTGCTATGTGAGTCCTCCACTGCTTGCTTTCTGTAATGATCCATTTCAGTTTGAATGTTTTAAATGCCAAAGAAAGCAAGGACCTGGTTTTATTGATGCTTCACGTTCATTCAAAGTAGATGGTATGTTTGTTCCTAAGCAGTGGAGGATGCAGATTTGGGGGTGTGGGTGTGTGAGGCGCTTTGACTTCTAAAACATATTCTTGTATGTACTTGATGAGACTTACCCTGGGCGTCAGAGGTATTCTGTGTTCTGCAAGGGGCTTAGCTTCCTTTCCCTAAAGTCAGCCACAAACTTTGACTTGAATCTTAACAGCGAGTCTGCTTTCTGCAAAAACCAAAAAACTGAGCTGGCTTAGCAGAGTCTGGGCTTCACAGGGCTGTAAGTGGACTTCCATCAAATGAGTATCTCAGCTCCACCTTTCATAAGCTCCACTTCCTTTGAGCTTTTTCCTAGAAACACTTCAAACTTGTCTGCTTGGTGGCTCTGGTTACTTGTCACTACCTCCGGAATTGCTGAGTTGGGCACAAGCCTCAGATGGTGCAGGAGGGCTGCCTGCATGTGGGGAATGAACAGTAATGGCATTCATAGCCCTGTTCCCAACTACACTGATTCTGGAGGGAGAAGTCCCTGAACTTGGTTCTGTTTCTTCCCATTTACTCAGAATCTCTGCTAACGTAGCATTTAAGGATTTAGTTTCCTTCCTGGAGATTTCCAGTATCAGCTCTCTCCCTGCCCCCTCACTTCCTTTCCCATGCCTTGCCCCTCTTTCCCTCTGCTTTAGTAACCTAGGCATCAGGGAGGGTACTCCAGCTGCTGCCAAAGGAGCCTGTTGTACTTGCTTGGCTGCCTGCCCAGCGCGGGGAAAAACACGGAGTGACAGCAAACAAGCAGGAGTTGAATGCCCTCAGAGCCTTCTCTTGCAAGACGAGAATATTGCCGATGAGAACCGCAAGTGTGGTTCCTGTCCCCTGACACTGTCAGTTCTCCAAGGGGCTTTTGATTTGGAAATACCTTTCTCTTTCTTCTAATGGGAATTTGACGAAGCAACTGCTTTCTAGCACTGTGGAGGTGCTGCGACCTGGGCACTCGAACACTGACTTGCACGATAGCTGAGCTGATTTTGAGGGAGGTAATAGGGTAGACTTGTGAAGGCCACTTCTGTAAGTCTGCTGCTTCAGTAAATGCTTAGCAGTATCAGCACGTAACCTGCACAGCAAGAGTCACAGGACTGGTGAGGAAGCAGGATTCTGGGGTTTGTGGCATATATCCAGCCAGGGAGAGTCTGGCCTGGAAATTAATCAGGGCTGAAGTGACCTGTGTGGCAAATGGATCTGCTTCACTTCTTGATAACTGAATTTTCCTCTGTTCAGCATGTTTTAGGGAAAAAGTTTGGAAGCTGGTGACTTGTGCCAGGTATCAGAAACAGGGGGATGTATGTATTAGGGGGGAGAGTGTCAGTCTGGGCTTGATTATTCTCCTTTAACGTATTTCAGGAGGAGCTCAGAGGAAGCTTGCCTCCTGAGGCTTGCTTCATTCAGGAAACTAAATGCTGAGCTCTAAGAATGTTATTTTCATTAATCACTGGGCATCCAGAATTCCCCTACACTCTGCAGCTTGCAGATTTAGGAATGTCTCTTAATGATAAATGAGGTTCCTAGTTACTGTTTCTAGACAGAGTATCTCTTCAAATTTTGTGCTGTAATAATTGCTCTCTCCAATCCTATTCTGCAAGAAGTAGTCTGCTGACCAACTCAAGTGTAAGAGTTTTTCTTCTGTTGCTTGGGGAGCTAAGGGGAGAGGGCTGACAGCACCAGCATGGCTGAAGTAGCCTGACCTAAACTTGGTTGAAAAACTGTTGAGCATTAAAAAGTGCAGACAATACAAACAAAAGCAGGGGAGAGCTAGGAGGATTTGTAAAAGTAGCTAATTTGAGCATTATATCTGTTTTGATCCTGGAACAGCATCTGTTTGCAAGGTGTCGTGCACAGGCGCTGCAACAGCCTGTGGTAAGGGCCTGGCCACAAGCTATTCAACACTGACTTGCTAAGTAACCTGCCACAATATCTGTGCTCAACACTAGCTGCAGCTTGCTTCACGTTTCACTCCACAGAGTTAACGTGTCCCCGTGTTGACCGTAAGTGGATAAGTGAAAACAGAATGGCTACAACAAGAAATAGTGCATTAAAGTGAAAAGGCTACCCAAAAGGGGGGTTTAGGACTTGGAAGAAAGCTTCCCTGAAGATAGCAAAGGGAATTAAAGCAAATAGACAGTAGTTGTGGAGCAGAACATCTTTTATCTTATTCTTACTCGGAGTACATTCATGAGGGAGTAAAATTCCAGTAAGCGGGTAGCTGTCTCCAAACAAAGTTCATTTGTTTGGAGTGACCTTGAGTCTTCCAGGCTCTGGAGACGTGCAGGATGGCTTTTAAGTCTACCTTCATCAAAAGACAACCAGAAGCATCTTTCTGTCACCATGTTTGGCACACCTCTACGTAGCCCCTTTGTAGCAGACAAAGACAATTATCAGTAGATATGGAGACAGTTCTACAAATGGTAATGGCAGATGTATTTTTTGTCAGTAGCTAATGTTGTTCCCTCTCCTGGCTCCTACAGAGATGTCATCTCCCTCCCTGAAGACTGGTGCATACATCCTCATCGGTGTTGGGGCTCTCACCATGCTGATGGGGTTCCTGGGCTGTCTTGGAGCAGTCAATGAAATCCGATGTCTCTTGGGTCTGGTGAGAGTATTCATGCCTGTTTTAGAGCCAACCTTTAATACCTCTCCTGAAAAATATCTGTTGGATTGTAGCTGGGGCTTTGGTCTCCTGGGGATGTTATTTCTGCTAGGTCGACTTAGATCTAGTTCTTAATTTGCACACATTAAATTCTCCAGCAGTCAGCAGACTGCAGCAGAGCTCCTCAGACATTACTGATAATGAGCTCATAACTCTGTGAATGAGAGAGGATGTCACTGACACTTTCTGCACAGAGTGGGTTGAGGACTGCCAACTGAGGAGTGTACCCTGTTCCACTCACTCTGACTTCCCAGTTGGTGCTGTGCTCTTGATGGCAGAAGAGCAAGTTCCAAGGGCAGCGAAAGAATAGAGGAAGAGTGACAGTGTCCTGCTGTGTTACATCTGTGGAAAGTGCAAGAGTCAAGAGA
Organism: Mohoua ochrocephala; assembly: GCA_013398855.1. Lineage (NCBI taxonomy): Eukaryota > Metazoa > Chordata > Aves > Passeriformes > Acanthizidae > Mohoua > Mohoua ochrocephala. The sequence goes on along the minus strand of VZTA01003414.1, from coordinate 97,154 downwards.
GACCCAGCTAGGAATGTCCTGTGTGTCAGGACCTCTCTTCAGACAGTTAATCTATAGGAAGTTTTCTGCCCGTGATGGGCGAGATGATACCAGCTTCATACACCTCAGCCTGCCTCTTGACTCTGGCTTAATCAGAGCGCATATGTATTGGAAACCAAGCATGGCACACATTGTGTGTCCTGGTATCAGGAGCATCTCCGAGTCTAACAATAGTAGCTGCCACCATTTAAAAGTAACCTCAGCAGTTTGCTGGTGAATCCTTAATTTAGATCCTCAAACAAATTAAATAGCATTTTTAAAAAAGGTAATTGATTTAAAAAAAAAAAAAAATTAGGTTTGTAAAATTGACTCTTTTTTTTCTGTTGAGGCTCGGGGTAGGCAGAGCGCAACTGATTCATTGAGGCCACAGTGGTCTGGGAATGGAGTTGGATGTGGGAGAGAGAGTCCCACTTGGAATGACACATGCAGAGAGTGCTTGTAAACCCTTTCCCTCCTGAAGTCTTTCTTTTGACCTGATGGGAGAGGTGCTGAAGTGCACTGGTCTGACGTTGGTGCTTGTACTTAAGCCTTTTCCTGGGAAAGCATTGTTGATAGTGGTTTGTCTGCAGGCAAAAAGGTGTTAGCTCAGTGTTGTGATTTCTCTTGTATTTGAATCTTACGAACTTTTATGTACAGACCTTTCTAAAGACTGATAGTCATCACCTATTGTTTTTTGTTTCCAGTACTTCACCTGCCTGATGTTAATCCTCTTAGCTCAGATTGCTGCTGCACTGGTCATCTACTTCCAGAAAGAAACGGTAAGTCTTTATTACTGTGTGTCTTTTCCTTGGTCTTGGCTTAGGAGAAGGGTGATGCCTAGAAATTCTTTCTTCCAAACTGGGCTGTACTGTTAGCAGGCATAACTGGATTCTGCTTTTCTCTGCCCCAGCTTAATAGCTTTGCTGTTTGATTTTTCTGTATCTGCCTCAATAATGCTGCTTTCTCAAGGATTATGAAGCTTTATTTGGTATGCAGACTTTATTTTTGGGTAGTGGGAACAGTGAAAAAAAAAGTCCTGAAATGCTTTAGACCACACCTCCTCTCGATCCTGCTATAGACAACTATTTGGGCAAGTGGTAGCAGTGGTTGCTACTATGTTGCCATCACTGGTGCCTTGAGGAGTTACCAGCCTGAGTGCTTTTTGACTGGTCTTCCTCCTTGTGTCATCTTGTTCTGTCCTTTCAGTCTTTCTGCATCAGTGTGTAGAACTCTTTTTGGAAGAGCTGTCCTCTTTCCCCAGGAGCAAATCGAAATATCTGGTGGTTCCTGTTCTACAGCTGGAGCTTAAAGCCCAGTGGTTTAATATTTTGAAGTGGGTCCCTTTGTCAGGAAGGCAGTTTCACAGTGTGTGCTTCTAGAGCTCCATCATGCTTCGTAGTGTAAAAGGGAATAATTTTTGAGCTACCTAAGTGCATTGCAACAATCCATCCTGGCCATAGGTTCCCTGGCCAAGGCAGTGCCTGGTCAGGCCTTCAGCTACCTGACAGCTAAGCTGGGAGCCACGTTTATGCAGTGGGAACAAGTTACAGCTGTGGGATCACCACTGGCTTCTGGTACCAGTTGTGGGTAACCCTGTCCTTCGCTACATAACTGTATATCTATACCACTGTATAGCTTGTCTCTCCTAAGCCAGCCCTTTAGCTAGATGGTTACAGAAGGCAAAATGGTTGAGGAAGTTATGGATGGGGCCTGGTGGAGAAGTTTCGGGGCAGGGGGAAGGTGCCTGCCACCAGCAGATCTGATCTGAGCTTTGTACTGTGGTGACTGTGGGCAGCTGTTGGCTGGGTTCCTTGCCAAATGTGGTGTGACTGTAGCTTGCTCTCTGGGCTGGCAGAAGCTGAAGGAGAAACTAAAACAGTGACTAAAACCGATGTGTAAAGATGATTCTCAACAAACAGCTCTGACTAATGCAGATGTGGAGGTGTGGGGATGGGCATTCCCCTGCGATGGGGAAATGTGTCTTCAGACCAGGAAATTCTATACCTCTGTTAGCATTTCTCCTTCAGCTGCCAATCTACTCTAGAAAACTCCAGCTTTTAAGCTGTAGCTCTTCATTTAAACCTCATCAGACCAGGGAGAGTTTAAAAGTGCTGGGGGTTGTTCTGCACAGCTGTTGGAGCCACTGTGACTGAGATCATCGCTTGTACAGATCTGGGAGAATGGTCAGGGAAGCTGGGCTTTGAACAGATGCTCCTGTTCAGTCCCTAATGAAGAAAATTAATGGAAAAGCTCTTCTAGAGCCTTTCTGTTTCAGGGGTCCTTCAAAGCACCTGCCTAGAGCACTAAGAAAAACTGTTTGAGGAAGGTCTTGGCTGAAACCTCCAGCGCAGCGGTTTGGGGCTGCGCTTCAGTGCCGCTCTGCGAGTCGCTCTGCTTCGCTGGCTGTACGTCATCGCAGGGCAGCTTGGAGCACAGTGAGGCACACTGAAACTGCTCGACAGCCAGTCCCTAGATATCTATTGTGTTCTTTGTGTTTATTCCTTTCTGGAACTTGGTCAGGTGTAAAACAAGGAATAGCAAGAGTGAAGGAAAGGATTTCAGATTCAGGATGTGGCAAGGTGATACTCACTCCTTCACTTGTAACTGAAGTATTTATTTCTATGGATTCACTTGAGGTTATTGTTGGCATATCTGTTCCTTTTTGGTGTCAAAATCCTCCCCCACACTGAGATATGAAAGTATACTGAAACAGAGTTAGTGTAACTGTAAAAGGCTGAGCCTCTGACAGGAAGGCTGCTGCTTTGCCTCTCCCGTGGGCATTGTTAGAGGAATGCCCCTTCAGACTGGAATTGCCCAGTACTTTTGGGAGGATGTTGATGCAACATTCATTTCCCTACATTTGTTGGTGACTGGAACTGTGGGGTGGGGTTTTTTCATGGACAACAAAATTGTAACATCACAAATGTTGCAAATGATATTCTTTTTCGTGAACTGAATGTTGCTACTCACCTACATCTAGTGGATCACAAGCCCCTAAACGTGTGAGAGCCTGGGCAAGTTCTCTCTTGGCCTAGTTCACGCAGTTCTGTGCAGATTGGCCCTGAGTGCTTTGACTAAAGGAGAACAGTGGTGTTTTGGGAATAGCCCTACTTGCTAGCTATTGTTTGCGGCAAACAGACCTGTGTGATTGCGTGCAGCGACTTGTCTGGGGCTATGGACTGTGCGTTAGTTTCAGAATCTGAAGTGACAAGGCAGAGGAGAGCTCCCTCCTGGTTTTTTGAGCCTATTTTTGTGTGCAGGCTGGATGCTAATAAATGCTGAGGGAAGGATCTAGCTTGCGTCTGACAGGGACAGGATAGATGACTGACAGTGTCTGATCGGGGAAGAAGCCTGCACAATCCATTCTGTGATCAAAGACCTGCTCTTGCCTCTGGCATTCCTTTCCCCATCTCCCTCTTCAGTAGCCCATGTGATTGGGGAGACTGGCTGCCTTGCTGCTTTCTGGCAGCCAGCTGTGGCTTTGGTGCCTAGGATCTAAGTGCCCCTGCTTTGAGGTGGTGGGATTGTGCCTTCTGACGCTGGGCTTGCTAGAGCTGGGAAGGAACGGGAAGCCCTGAAAGCAAGGGTAGCCATTTCCTGAAGCATTCGTGTCTCACACAGTGCTGAGTCCTGATAGCTTTAAATGGGTGAAGATGGTGAGGATGTTGAAAGCCTAAGTGTTCCTCTCTAGCTCGTTGCTCTTTCAGTTTTCCTCTGCCAGGTGCTTAAGGGTGAACAGCTGCAGGTGCCTGTGCTTTCCCTTTGGGCTGCTCTGAGGGTTAAACCCACAAGCAAGCTGCCTGTGTGTGTGCCCTCCAGAGTTGTGCCGTTGTTTGCATAATATTCCCGCTCTCTCAGATTGCTTGCTGAAACACCTAGGAATGCCTGGTTTTTTTCTTTAATTTGAAATGCCTCACTTTTTGAAACAAGAGCTGTTTGCAAGACTTCTTGCCTGTTCTTTTGTAAGATTAAGGGCAGTGCAGTCATACAGTTTCCCTGTGCAGCTGTGATTGTGGACATCAGGTTCAGCTCCTGACTTTGCTTGTGGTGGGGTCCTGGGATTCTTGCTGAAGTGACACTAGGCTCCATCTGACCCAATAGCTAAGGGGCTAAACCAACCCAGGGTCGGAAAACCAACTCAGCTCTCCTTCCCTCCCTCTGCATGTGGAGCAGCAGTGTGTGGGAGGGGTCAGGGTGGGAACTCATAGGTTCAGTAACTGATAAGGCTTATGGCAGCAGCCAAGGCCAATCTCATTAGTGAGAACCAGGTCAGGTTGCCTTGATTTGAAGGGAAGGAAAAGGGGAAGTGAAGTAATTAAAAGGGGAAGAGCTAGACATCATGAGAAGAAAGATCATGCAGCTCCCATCTGTCTGGCCTGACATAGCTGATCCCAGTGAACTGAGCTGCAGTTTTCCTGGGAAGTAGAGTTGCTGATCTAGAGAAGCTTCTCTCAACAGTAAGCAGTGCTTCTTCTTGCTGAGTGTCCTGGTATTTGCCATGGTCATTGAAAATGCTTGATAGAGGAAAAGAGAAAACCCATTTCTACTGATTTGAAATATGCTGTAGCACCACAGTCAAAGAGGTAATATGTGGGATGGGAACATCCTGGTGCTCAGGGTGATGTAACTCTATCCTATCCCTCAGGCAGTCTAATGACACTTTTCTCCAGCCTGTTGTGGATCTGGGTCTGTCCTTAGCAGTCCTCACGTACAGGCTGGTTAAGAAGAACTTCAGAAGAAGGTGGGAGGAAGAAGGTGAAGGAGTCTGCCAGGTGGTGGCTTGCACCTCTCATCAGACTGAAGGGTGTTGTAAATATCTCTGGAGAAGGAATGGTGGTGAAGGGATGATTTGATACACCTGAGCTTTGTGATAAGACTGTTAATGAGCAGTTTAGGTAGTTGTAATACTTCCTGTCTTAATATAGAAACAGCAGTTGTGGGAGTTTGGGGAGAAGTAGATCAACACCTTGTGAAAAAGGCAGGTTTCCACCAGCTGTATATCAGAAAACCCATCTTCATTCAGGAGCAGAGTGGCTCCCCCCTTCCCTGAGCAGTGGAGATGAACCGCAGTGGCTAAGATTCTGGACCGGGGTCTCGCCTGCAGTACGAGGTTAGAAACACATAACCTGTGAGTCCTTAAGGCAGTGTTGTCCTTCAGCTTCCACTTACCTTGCACATCTGTCTTGCTTGGGGCAGGCAGTCAGTCATGCAGCCTGTGTCTTAGCAGGATAACCATACCCAGTTCTGTGTCCTTGTAGCTCATCAGGTTTGTAGCCTTTCCCTGTGCCCACGCAAGGACTTGCTGGTGCTTGGGCTGCTGCAGCAGCAAAGCTGCTGTCCTTATCTGTACTTGTTAACTTTTTGCAGTCAGCTTTTATGAGTGACTGTAGCTTTATATATGTATCTGAAACACCAAAGAAAAGGCTACAAGAACTGATAATCTAACTCTCCTGCCTCTTTTTTTCTTGCCAGCTGAAAGTTGAGTTGTCCGACATAGTTGCAGAACTGATTGAAGATTATGACCCTTCGAATGAAGAAAAGAGGAACTTGCAAGATGCATGGGACTATGTGCAGACACAGGTGAGTCCTGGGGGGCAGCAAGATGTAGATGATGCTATTTGTCAGTGCAGGCAGCGGCCTTTAAAGCTGGGCTGAGGACAGAGAAACAACTATTGCACGTTGATCTGGCTGATCTACAAAGTGGCTTGTGAGGTTTAGTGCCTGCAGACTAGAAAATGGTCTTTCTTGCTGCTTCTATGACAGACCCTGAACCATTCCTGCATGCTGGGTGTTAGAACTAGCTAGTGTTGGCTGCATGGCCTAATGTATCCAGCCTATCAAGTGGTACTCCAACCCTTCTCTTTGTCTGCTGGGCCTCCTGAATACTATCACGTGTGAAAAACATTTCGCACGTGATTTTTGTAGCAAAAAGTCCCTAGTTTATTGCCAGGCAAGTCAGCAGCACCACCTGCCTTGCTACTTGGTGCATGTTGCTTGCTTGTTGTGATGGTTCTTCTGCGAGTATTAGCATTCTTGGGAGCCATCCAACTGCCCATGGTTTCTGTTTTAGTATCAGGGTCAGCACTTGAGCAGCTAGAGAGTATTCAAGCACACTGGAGTCATGACAGCTGTTTACTGCCAAACCACAAGCTTGAGAGCTGGCTGGCTGTTGTGGTTAAATACATGCCCAGCATGGGACTGATGTGTAGTAAGTACAAGTAACAGCATTTGTCTTCTGTCTGTTCTTTGGTCTGCAAAACACTGACCTGCAGTATTTCTCCTCCATGGAGAACGATTTATGTGTGTTTTGTCACTGTAGTGGCAACTCCTTGGTAGTGAGCTCAAGAGAATCCTGAGTCTACTGTGGAGAGAGGCTCCTGCTTGAGCCCTTCTTTTATGTAGGAACAGGAGACAAATGCTTTGCAGAGATGGAGAAGTCGAGTGTTAGGATTCTACTTTGTCTCACACACTGGAGTTAGCGTTTGAAAGAGGGTGAGGTTCTGTAAACCAGTCTCGGAGTTAAAGTCCAAACCTCTTGTGAGGGAGATGTAGTTCCTTCTCTAGGCTGGGTCTTCACAACACTGTTTTGGAAACCAAATGCTTGTCCTGGTGTGGATGTTCAGCTGTTTGTATCTCGTGTCTATTATAACAGAAACATTACTTTTCCTTTCTGAGCAGAGAGGGATTTTCCCTAAACTTCTACCTCGACATTGACAGCCTTTCTGCTCTGTACCCCTGGGCAAGCACTGGGATCCATGCTTAAGATCTTACTCCTCACTAGACTTCCCGATGTGCTTTCCCCTCCAGCAAATAGGGTTTTGTCACGTGTCTCTGTAGGAATGTAAATGTTTCTTTGGATGGCAAATTTTCCCCATCCCGTGTTCCAGCCGGCCCGTACCGCATCCAGGCGGGCGCTGGCACGCAGCGATGCGCTGGGCCTTGGCGGCGTGGGGACGCCACCATGCGGTGGCTGCTGCTGTCCCCGGGGCCACAGCTGAGACCCGGGGCCCTTCAACTCTTGTTTTGCTCGCAAAGTGACTCTTCAGTAGGAAATAATGTCCCTGTCTTCTGGACAGCTCTAGACAGAGGTAACCAGGGTGGCGTTTAGTGCAGTTAATTAATGCAAACTGTATGGCCTGACTGTTGTTGTTACACGGAGAGCTCCTGCGTGCTTCTACCTGCTTATTTCCATGTGCAGCTATCTTGCCAGTGCAAAATGTAAGACAGTGATGATCTCTCTCCCATTATTAGATTGCCTGCTGTGGCTGGACTGGAGCAAAGGAATGGGAAAGTAATGAGATTCTTAGGAACAAAAGCAATACTGAGTATCCGTGCTCCTGCTCCAATAGATCTAAGGACTTAGTGGAAGGAAGAGGTTTCTGTGTTCTAGATGACCCTGTCAATGGCACTGCAACATATGCTGACTGGCCTGTTCATGAGCAGGTGAGTGGGTATGTCTGGGCCCTGTGAAGCTTCCTCTGAAAATTTAGAGCACTTCTTTCACGTCCTTATTGCTTGAAGTACCCATGGAATTTGGGGCAAGGGGGGACAGGCCTTTGCCCTTTTCTGCCCTTTTCTGCAAAAGCTTCCCTGAAGCATGGTATATCATGTAAGTGGGATAATTCCTGCATGCAAAGATATGTTATGGATTTTCAGTTTTGAGGTGTTCAGAGTCATGCTTCTTTTCTTTGTGGCCATGTTTTCTCTGTAGGGATGCATGGACGGTGTAGAGCAGTGGCTGAAGGACAACCTTGGTATCATTCTTGGGGTTTGTACTGGTGTTGCTGTTATAGAGGTAAGCCACTTCCTGACATGAACCTATACTGTCTTATCGTGGAAACTCTTTTTAAAGGCAAAGCTGTTTCCTCAAGTAATTGACACTTGGTTTAATGGCAGTGCAGTTCTAGCTCTTGGTTGTGTCTGCCTGGACCTTTGAACTGCTGCTTTTGTTGATTGGATTAAAAATCAAACAAAGCCTTGTCTACTTCTGGTTCCTCCTGCTGTATCTGACTCTTGGCAATTCTGTAACCAGAATACTGAGGCAGCAAAATCCCATGTTAGTGAAATCCCACTTGTTGCCTTAAAAAGCCCGTAACATAGATTGCAGATGAAGTCACATCTTTATGAAGCCCAAATTTTTGTCATTCCAATGATTGCATTTGCCTTGCGTTGCGGACTAACTCTGTTCACCTGTATGGTGTCATTAAAGATGTTCACTGTATTCTGCTCCCCTGTATCACCCATTCTTCCCACCTTACCTGTCTGGTTGCTGATTTTGTTCCCATTCTTCATATTTATTCCAGCTGCTGGGGATGATACTGTCCATTTCGCTTTGCAAGAACATCCACAGCGAAGACTACACCAAAGTGCCCAAGTCCTGAGTTGGCTGACTCCAGAGCTACGGCACCACAGAGAAAGGAGCAAACAGAACATTCCTGCCTCATACCCAGACTGTCCAACCATTGACCATTATTCCTGTGACATCCCATTTCTGATACCACTCTGCTAAGAACTGTTAGAGCTGCAACACAGCCTGATCTTCTGGCAATAGGGCCCTTGGGCCACCTGCATCCTGCCTCTGGATTATTTCTACTTCAAGAAGCAGAACTTAAACTGTCTCGTATCACATGAGACGCTGATTAACCTGAGGGGACAATGCTTTTGCTGCCTGCTCCATGTTAAACAATACTATTCCTCTCTTCACTCTACAACCCACTGGGCCTAACATACAGCAACTTTTCTCCCCCTTGCTCTTCTCCTGCACATCTTTTCACTTCCCCCCTGAAGTCCCATGAGCCAGGAATTCTGTTGAGATTCCAGTGCTTTGGTAGCTTCACTTGCTTCACTGACTTGTGGTGGTAACTAGTCATGCTTTTTAGGCCTTCTCGTCCCTTGCAGTTAACCTGACTCAGCTCCTACTATGCATCTTCCAGCCTAGGCTCTCATCTGAAATACAGAGTGCTACTGTCACACTCGCTTCTCCTGTTTCTGGAGTCAGCTATGCCTTGCCTTCAGTGGAGCTCTTCCCTTTGAGCATGATGAGAAGCCACCGGGAGGGAGCCAAGCCTACCTATTTATTCCTAGTGTGACCTGGCAGATTGTGGTGGTGGTGCTCAGCTACTTCTGGAATGGATCCCTTGGGTTTTGGATTTGACACTTAAACATGTTTCTCCCATTTGCCTCTTTATCTTTTCCTCTCCCCCTAGCTCTGCTTTGCTGGCTCCTGTCAGCTTGGAGGTACTTCAGAGACTGCTGCATAGTGTGGACTCAGCCCCAGGCTGGCTCTGCTGGTTGCATTCTCAGGTTGCCAATTTATAGAGATTACAATTAATTTGATTCTTCCCCTGCTCCTTTATGAACATAAAATTTGTTAGCTGTGGGTTTAGATATGAGTATGGAGGGATCTGACTGGATTGCTGATGCTGTATATTGGAAATATCACTGCTATCAGTGCCCAGTATAGGTTCTGTAGTTTGGATGCAAAGATAAGTTGCTTTTATTTCAGTTGTCCATTCTTTTGACTCCACTGTGGTCTGGAGCCATGGCTGCATCCTGAGTTCTGCCTCAAGTGCCAGCACTGCAGCGGAGAAGTAGCAGGTTCTGCAGTTGTGCAGGCTGCAGGTTCCTGTGCTGATGGCTGGGCTGTTGGCTCTATTCAGCCAGCGGCCAGCAGCGAGGAGTGGCGTAGACCAGAAGAAAGTAGGAAATGCACATGAAACACTGCCCCAGCTGCTTACATAAGAGAGCTGGGGGCAAATCCTCACTCTGAGAGGTGTCTGCGGCACAGCAGATTTCCTGCTGTTACACATGGTACAATCACCCTGACATCAGGAAGCTGTATGGGAGAGAAGTGGGTGGTCCTTGCCAGGGACCTGTTACAAGGTACTTGGTGAGAAAGCCTTTGCCTTACAGAGGTGGTTCCAGGACTGTCTCCTGTCAGGGGTGGGGCGGGTAGTAATGACCCTCCTAGCAGTTCCAAGGGATGGTTTCAGTACCTGTGTGGTTTTCCTTCTGGGAAGAAAGGTTGGTGCAGGGGATCAGGGCCCCAGCAGTGGGTCCCTGCTCTGTCCTCATCTTTGGAGAGAGCAGTGACTGGGGAGAGTAGCTATGACTGGGCAACTGGTTCTTGTGGAGGTCTGATAAGGCTTTGCAATTTTGAGATATCTGCCCCTTTCTGCACAGATCCTTCAAGCTGACCTTTGCTATAGCAGAAGGCACCCTTAGCAGTAAGGCTTGCTAGCTTTTGTAACACAAAGTCAATTCTCTAATGTGTTCTTATTTGTAAGATTCTTGTTCAGTTACAGATGCCAATGCTGAGCAGCAAGTAAAAAGGAGCCCATTCTGGATTTCCTTTTTTGTTTTTGTCTGTTTTTAGCAACATCTTCCTACTGGAAGAAATGCATGTACAGATATAAAAGTCTAGAGGGTGAATATTTCTGTAATAAAGACTTTGCTAAAAAATATGTATCTCTGCCTATGACTTGTGCATTGAAGTGTTTTCCCCTCACTTCCTCTCCACCCCTTTCTGCTTTACATGCAGGTCACTGACATCTTGTTTGTTCAGGGTATCAAAAGGCTGGTCTGAGGCACTTGTGTGAGATCAGCGTGGACTGTGAAGATACTGCCCAGCAGGGGGATGTGACAATTTTTCTGGGCTGTATTCTAAAGAAAACTTTGTCTTGTTTTGTGAAGTATGCTTGTCTTAGGGTGAGCTGAGAGGTAGTTCCTTGAATTACCTGCCATCTCCTAAGCTAAGTATTTGAAGATGTTGCTTCAAACCTGCACAGTCTGCACAGTATGAAGTCATAAGCCTTGGGGACTAATTCTGATAAAATACAAGCTTGCTGCTATGCCCACAGTGCATACAGCTCTTGTTAGCTTAACTATGTAATTTTTTCTTACTCACCTTCAGTAGGATTCTGCCCTCAGGCTGCTATTTAAAAAAAGGTTCCTCAGCCCCTGCCCTGCCACTGTGAGAAGGAAGAAAGCTAGATAGCCTTTTTTTTGTAGTTTATGTCACCACATGCTGGTCTTGACTGAAAAGCTCTTGAGAAGTAGATAGGCCAAATATATAAATCTTCTTGCTTTTCTCACCTAAGCAGCTGAGAAGTGGATATGAGCTAGATCTCAAAATTCCTTCAGATCCTGCACCATATTGGTGCATCTGGACATTTGAAATGGCTTAGAAGAGCCTAAGGTAGTGTGCTAATGAATTTTACAGCTGTTGCTTTAGGAAGTAATAAGCGTGACCTAAGTCCTCATACATGTTTGAAGAAACAGAATGAAGTTTGCCGAGAAGGTACCGGCGTGCTACCAGCAAACACTGGTGGCAACCGGTCTAAGCCAAGATTTCAGTAACCCTGACCAGATGAGTGCAGAGCAAGAGGGGCTTAAATGGATCCTGGAGCCACAGGAGGGTGCAATGATCAGTCTTATCTGTGAGTACAACTTGTTCCTTTAGGCTGTCCCGGGCTGTGCTTGAGGAGAGCTTTGTTCCTGGTCATACAGAGTCTCCCCTTTCTGGCTGGTTTCCCGGAGCACCCTGCTTTAATCAGGTGGTAATGCTTTCCCAGGGCCCCCTTTCCTGGCAAAACTGCCAGCCCTGATCTCTGATGGCTCCTAGGTGGGGAAGGGCGGTGCTGCTTTCCCTTCAGCCTGTTGTGGAGCTGGAAGGAGAAGGTAGGGAAGGTGAGGACAATTGCTTGTCCCCAGCTTGGGTCCCCAGCTGCCCGAGCTCTGTGGAAACCACTTGCCTTTGGCCACTGGAGGGAGGTGTTCCACCAAGAAAACCCAGCCCGGGCTGGTCCCAGGGGAACGAGAAGATGACACTGATCTCTTCCTTCTGTTCCCAGTTACTCCTGGCAGCAGGGTAGCAAAAATAACTTGTAATTACAAATGTATTCTCCTCGTAAATGATTTGTGCTACATGTTTAGGGATAATTTTCCCTTCCATTTCTTGGAGAAGCAGAGAGTTGGATATTTTTTTCCATGTCTTTCACTACTGTGAGAGTTGTTTCCTTCTTGTGTTTCTGCTCTACCTAGCTCTGGAAGTTCAGCATGAGGAAATTCTCATGATGCTTCTTTCCGTGTCCCATTTTTTTCCTGTTTCCCTCCATCCTCAGTTCCTTCGAGTTATCAGTCTGTGGGGAAGGAGAGGGCATTGAATACTTATAAATTTGATCTAAAAAAGATTCCAGGAAGGAAGTCCTCAGACCTTCAGAGAGCAAGAAATCTGCTGCTGCTCCTTGGGCCGGGCTCCCAGCTCCTCTCCAGAGGTGAAGGTTTGCTGCTGGAACTAGAAATCAGACCAGCACTCAGACTTCTGGGGAGCTGCAGTGTTTGTCTAGCAAAGCCCACAGCGCCAGCCTCTGCAGAAGCTCAGCACATGGAAGCATTTTGTACTGGCCAATAAGCTGCTCTGTAGCTGTCCCAGGCCAATAATTAATATTGCAAGAGTGGAGTTGTGACCGCCCTGTGGCCTGAAGCAAGGCCCCTGGTAATGAACTGGTGACGTTCCTCATTCTGTGTGATCGTGAAGCACTCACGAGCTGCTATAATTCTTTCCATGAGGTGTTTTTTTTCTTCTGGAGAGGGAAGAGGAATTGCATTAGTTAGAGTGGCTACGGGTAAGTCTACAGGTCGCAATGCATCTTGTTTTCTGTATGGCACATACTCAAATTTAACATGTGGCAGCTGTTCTTTTCCCTGTAATTCTCCCATGTGTGGTGGTGTGGCTGGTCCCTGCCAGCTTTGTTCAGGATTTGGGCTGAATGTGGTAGGCTTCAGAAAAGCCTGGTTTTTGGCTGCCAAAGGACAGACAAGTGGTGGTGTCAGACTCTGACGTTGTTGGGGAAAGTGAGGAGCAAGCAGCCACAGGCGCTCACTGCTGAAAAGCCTAAGGACCCTGGGATTCCCACAAATGCTACCACTCAATGCCATAAATGGAGAACATACCCTCAATTATTCATGGTCTGGCTCTATCCCATTAGCCTCTGAGACTGCTCTAGCCTTGGCCTTTTATTACATATAAACCTCAGTTAGCAGCCAGGATTTCTGAATGACATCTTAAACCAGGTTGATACTAACAGCTTGTCAGTGTAAAAATCTGCTAGCATGGAAGTCTTCAAACACTTGTAAACTGGCAAAAGGCCCTTAGCAAAAAATATGCAATTAGTGAACCAAAGCTATTAACAAAATGTTGCTAGTAAGGTACTAAGTGTGCTGTAGCCATTATAAACAATTTCTAGCAGGTGTGTGCTGGCAGAGTTCATGCAACTTTTTTGCCTTGTGGCAGGAATCTTCTCTGCCAAACATGGGAAATTACCTTCTCCTAAGTAAATTCTGTAACCCTGGCCATGAATTCTTTCTTCTCACAAGTGTAAATTTTCTGCTTTCTCTCCTCCAAGCTCCTAATAATACAATTGACTGGGGTTTGTGTGCCGTTTGGCTTTTGTGGGGCAGGATTAGGGGGATACTGGGTGCTGTGTACCTGGAGAAAAGTTATTCTCAGTTCTCTGGGCAAAAATATTACCTCCATTTAAAATAGGGGTTTAAGAGAAGGATAATGCTCCAAGTAGCACGTAGATGCTCTATGAGGTATGGAATCTGAGAGGAAAAATCCTGCTTTAGGCCCCAAGGATGGTATTTTCACTCACTTGAATTAAATTTCTCTCTGGTATCTTCTTTCCTATAACTCTCTCACTGATGAGTGGTGCCATGGAGTAGCTCCTCTGTCCTCAACAATCCAGAGTTTAGCAGAAAGTATGGAAACCTACTTCTGTAAGTACAACAGGCCCTATCTTTAGGAAACAAGAGAGCATTTTCCTTCCCACCTATAGGGTCCAGATGTTAGTAACTCCCATTCCTTCACAGCGTTTCTTTGAGCAATGGCTCAGGGATTATCCTGATACTGCTCTTCATTCCGTGAGTGGTCACCGGGTTAGGAACTATCCTGACCCCAGACCTAGGCCTCCTGCAGGACCCCAGATCCTCGCTATGTCACCAGAATGCCAGACCTTTTCCATCGTGTGTCTCTGGCCAGCGTTATCTGCTCTTCACAACCTTAAGTCTTCTCCATGTTGTCTCTTCTTGTCCAAACGATTTTCCTGGAGGTTCTCAGTCTGCAGTTCTTCCAGAATCTGTCTGCCACCATCAGGTAACCAGCTCCAAAGCAGCAGTTCTGACAGTGCTGGAGAGCAGAGGACTGTGCACCAGACTAACTTTTTCCTTCTTTTTGCCCTCCTTAGAGTTACAGGCTGGACATATGGAAGTTCTTCAGAGACAGCAAGAATCCCAGAGCATGTGATCATCTGAATGGCTTACCCAGCGTGCTTCCTGGGTATTTTCTACATAGCACTTCTGGAAACTATTTAGGGTTTACTAGGGTGGAAATGTGAGGTCCTGTCATGTTATAGTACAGGCATGTGCTTTGTGCACTGAACTTGCAAAATGATGTCAGAATAGTATAACTCATGCAGTGATGTCTGCAGACAGCCTGGAACAATAACCCAGCACAGTGCAGACCTTTAATTTTGGCAGAGGTTATTTCACGATACTCTTAAGTATTCGAAAAGAAGTTGTTCTTTTAATATGATGTTGTAATTAACTCTGGTAAGCACTGATTGGGAATTCTTTTGGCAAAACTGTTTTTCCCTAGAGGGTGTAAGTTCTTATAAAACAAAGTGCAGGGGTTTTTTGGGGTTTTTTTTTTCCTTCTTCTGCTTAAACAGACTGAAAATAGTTGAATAATTTCTGATTGAGGGATTTCTTCTGCTTTTTCAGTGGTTACCTCATAGTAAACATTATGTAAAAGACTTGGAATTGAACAAAATAGGATTATAAAGCTATATTCTAAACTTGTGACCTAAAACCAGGGTGTATTGGTCTTCTGAGGTGGGATAGACTGAGGAATGCTTGCCAACCCTTTCAGTGAAGAAATTTTTCCTAGTATTCAATCTAATCTCCCTTCTTCCCCACTCCCCAGTGCTACTTGAGGCTGTTTCCTCTCATCCTGTCACTTTTTACTCGGGCGAAGAGAGTGACACCTGAGCACTTTGCATTTTGGAGAGGCTCCTCTAGGCCCCTGTGGGCAATTCTTCAGAGCTGCAGAACAAAGTAGGGCAGAGCAGCAGTGAGGTGTGCTCCATGTGGTGTATGAGAGAAGCTGCCTGGAGAAATCAATGGATGCCTTTCCTGAAAACCAGTGCACTCCCAGTCACCTGGGAACTGAATACAGTTTTGCACAGGATTTGACTTCGGTGCCTGCATGGCAGCAGGTGTGTCACCGGTATCATGTTGGTGCTTGGGGGAAGCTAATGTGTCTCCTTGTGTGCTGGGAGGCTGGGAAGAGACTGGTGGAGACACTGAAATGATGCAGCCACTGCTGCTGTTGTGTGTGGTTTGGTGGTTTTTTGAAGGTTTGGGTTTTTTGGGTTTTTTTTTGTTTTGTTTTGTTTTGTTTTGAAGTGGAAATGCATGAGTACCAGGTCTGTATGAACCTGTGGAAGTGAGGTGGTGTGGAAGGTGGGCTGGGGCAGTGTGGGAGCCTTTGGAAGTTGAGGTGTACTCGTAGGAGGGAACTGCCTAAGGAGGAGAGGGAGGCCTTGGCACATGGTCTGGAGGTGAGGGAGGTGTCTGGAACAGAAGTGGTGGTGTGGGGTTTGCCCTGACAAGGCAACGACAGGAACGGCCCCCACAGAGCAGCGCCCTGCCCTGAGGAGCCAGCCAGCATGGCCAGGTAGGTTGGTTTGCTGAGCAAATGCCAAGCTGTGGTCTGGCCATGAAGGGCAGCGGGACGAGTTGCAGCCAGCCCTGGAGGGGATGTAGGAAGCAAATTTCTCTGGAAGAGTTGTTCTCAGGAGACTGGGACTTACAAGACAGGCGGGGCAGCAGGTGGCTGTATTTCTGCTGTTGAGGTTTGCCACGCTGGTTCTTGCCAGCAGTGTGAGATGGACGGTCACAACTTCCGTGCCCGAGCGTGAGCACTCCACGGTAGGGCTGCTGTTGTGGAAGTAGTCAGCAGGGAATGCAGAAACCACAGCACCTTTATCCTTAAGCGACTCTGTTGCCTTTCCCATTAACTTCAGGATCAGTTTGAAACCAATTGTTTATAAAACAATCTGTGAGGTTGCCAGAGTTGCCTTTTGAGTAGTTCCAAGTATTGGCAGTCTGTCTATTGCTTTATACACTCTCACCACAGATGTTATGAAAACAATCTCCTGCTTCCTGTAACACCGAGATTGAATGTTCTTTCTCACGCTTGCTGGCTCTTCCTGGAGTCCCCAGCAACTCCTGATTTGGCTAATGAATACCAAAACTTGATGAGGAAGTTTGGCTGCAGAATGCTGTGGTGTCCGGGCCCTTGGCTGCAAGGAATCTCCTCACACTGGTGAGCTGTGAGCGGAGGTGGGAAGATGTCCTACCAGGGACCAAGGCTCCAGAGCAGAGGTGCATCTGGGATTTGAGAGCCCTCTCTTGTTTTCTCTTAGATTTCCCTCAGTATCCCTGTGGTCATTAGTGAGGAGCTTGCACTTTGTTAGAGCAGTGAAGCTGGTTACACCAGCTTTTATGTGAGGAGAAGATGCAGAGAGCACATCACAGTTCAGATGGCTATCATAAAATAAAGTTGGCAATTTCATGCCTGGCTATAGTGGAAGCTAATTAGCTCAGGTCTCTCTCATCTGAGCAAGGCAACAGCAGGATTATATTGTCTTCCTATTAGGCAATAGTCTTGCCTGACACGAAATGAGATGTCTGGCGATTCTCATAATTGCATACAGCTATTTATTTTTTACCACAGCTCGATTGTCTCACTCTTTAATAGGCAGCAAAATAGTAATGAGATCTTCTCCTCTCCTCTTGAATTCCTCACAAGCCATGCTGAGGACTCCTACGCTCCGGTAGCAAAGGGGAGAGTAAAGCAGAAGCAGAGGAGAAAGCAGTCTCTTTGTCTCTACCCTGAAAATCAGCTTGGTGGGAAAGGGTAGTCTGCTGGCTTCTGACTTAATGATGAAATCTCCAGAGTAACTGTTTCATGTTCAACCCTTTATTCACCCAAACTAGGAGAACTTCTGTCACACCCTCCTGTTTCTGCCAGCAGGACCTTATAAGAGCTTTGCTAACTGTTGTTCGCAGGAAGAGGACTACAGTAGCCCATGTAATTGGTTTATAATATGCAGAGATGTTTCCTGTAAGGATAAAAGCCGAGGACCAGAAGGTTGAGAGTATGGCATGTTTCAGGATACTGGAAGGCATGTAGTGCTTGCAGCTGCTGTTGTCAGATTCCATCAGCAAAGGAAAGCCTGTCTCACTGACAGTGGAAGGCTATGGTTAGGATCCATGCAAGGACAAATAAAAGTTTATTAAAACTGTAAAGCTCACCCGTTTATAGCAGACTGACTGGTAACAGAAGCAGAGAATGTCTTGATAGTCTGGTTAGGGGGTTAGGAGGAGTATATTTCATGGAATCATCATAGAATAGTTTAGATTGGTGGTTCACTACCTCCAACCCCCTTCAATGAGCAGGGACATCTTCAACCAGATCACGTTGCTCAGAGCCCCTCCAACCTGGCCTTGAATTTTTCTAGGAAAGGTGTATCTGCCACCCCCCTGGCCAACATGTTCCAGTGTTTCAACACTAAAATTGTGAAAACATTTCTTCCTTATATGTGATCTGAATCTACCCTCATTCAGTTTAAAGCCATTACCCTGTTCTACTGCAACAGGCCCTAGTAGAAGAGCTGTCCCCATTTTTCTTATAAGGACCTATATTTGTGCTGTTGAGGCTAAACCTGGCCAGATAGCAGGGCTGCCAAGGGGAGCAGCCTGACATGCTGTATCAGGTTTAGGGCTATCCAGAATCCTGAGGAGCATAGTTTATAGTAATGAATATAAAGTGTGAATGCAATTCCAACAGCCCTGGGTTTTTTTCTGCAGAGTTACTTACACGGACATTGAGGGCTGGGACAAGAAACGCTGAAGCTGGTGTTTGCCCTTTCCTCAGGAATGAATGAAGGCTGGTGTTGATGGGATTCTTTGGCTTCAGTAACATCTTGCTTGTTGGAATAAAATGAGACATGAGTTAAGAATGAAGCATGAATAGCTGTGCAAGAAGGTTCTAGTTTAGGAAAACTTCTGGCACTGGAAATTCTTATTAGTATATGGCTAAATTTGTTAGCTGTGGGATGGAACAGATTTAAGAACACCTCTAACTGCTGTCTTCTGAAAAACTAATACTGGGAAAAGAAACAATGATTATGGGGTGAAATGAGTTGAGAAGGTGAACCTATTGACTGGCCTAGGTTTAGACAGTAAATAAACTGTAAGTAAAACATTCTGGTGCCGGTTGGGTGGAAGGTCTAGCACAGTCTTTGTGATCTCAGCACCCATGGCACAGCAGTGCTCCAGGGTTGTACCTGGAAAACCAGCGGCTGTGGTCAGCCTGCTACCAGCACTTTGTTGCTTGGTCAGGGGGGACAGAAGTTCAGTCTGATTCCTTCCTAAGCCTAGGCTTTATCACAGCGTGGTGTCAGTGCAAGCTGTAGGATCCTACTGAACACAGTTCTTTCCACCATCCATGGAAGTCTTTTATTATGTAAAAACAACTCACATTCTCCTCATTTTTCTTGCACACCCTGATGCTACATCATAACTGCTGAGACCGTCTGTCTTCTAAATTATGCCCTTGAATGTTGCTGTTTTCTTGTTCTTCTGCAAGCTTTGAGGGCATGATAAGAACTAGTCATGGCCTGAACTTCTTTTCCAAAAGTAAAGTCTAACCCAGGCTTTACATCCAGTGTTCAAAAGAGTTTGATGTTGCAGGCTCAAGTAAAGCACGAGTCTGGGAGCCCTATCTGCCTGCTTGTGCAAATTTCTGGGATTCATGAACAAAAGGAGCTCCAGTTACTTCCTATTCATAATCCTAATTTTAGTCGAAGGCTGTCGAGGCACCGCATCCCTGAAAGTAATCATGGCTCGGAGGAGCTTTCTGGCATGCTTACACTTACTCTTGGAAACCTCCATGTAGGAGTCCGGCTGGAACTCTTTGATGCTTGTATTTTTGAACAAGAATTATAAATCCAACCTGAACCCTGGCATTCACTTAGCTCTGCAATAGGTCTCCCTGCAAGTTCAGCCAGAGCCACCGGGTGTTTGTCACGGCAGCCTCATTATGTTTGCAAGCCCTCTGGTATTGCAGTAAAAACTGTTTATTGCAACCTCCTAATGCTGGTCTTAGCTGTGGTCTGCTAATGTCCAGAGGTCTCAGAGTAGGGGTAGTTTCTGGGATGTTACTGATGGCTGCCCATTGAAATGGGTCTGTGAGTACAAGTTGGTGTGGAGCAAGTTTATTCCTAACTCCAGCTTTTAGAGAGAGCACAGATCGATAAGGCTGCTTTGAATTTTGGCACAGGTGACAGAACTGCTTGGTGTCTTTCCACCAGAGAGGTGGCCAGGATTTGGGCTGGGATTAACATTTATCGTTCTGTTCTGCCTTTCCTTGCCTACAGGGCAAGAATAAAGGCTGGTTCCAGGAAGGGCCATGGATATTTAGGTACCAGTCAGGGCAGCCTTCGGTGAGGCTAGGGTTGGGCAGCATTCAGGAGAGCTTGGGGGCTAAAAGGGGTTTAGGGGATCCATTCAGGATTCGTAGTATTAAGAGAGAGGCTGCTGAAGGTTTGGTAAATGCATGACACTTGATGTGGCAAGTGGTTGCTGGACTGGATTTAAAACTAAGATCAGGAAAAAAAAAATTTGTCATGATCTAAGGCTTTACCTCAGCCACAAGCTGATCTGATCTTGACATGGGAATCACACCAGAACAGCTTATATGGGGTGCTGCAGTCATCAGCTGTTGATCTTGTCACCATTATCCTACGGTTTTGAGCTGAAACATTTTCTGTGAGTCACACAACGTATCAGAGTGCTGATTCTACTCCTTGGAAATCAAGAGTTATGCTATGTAGTAACTCAGATATTTTTGATACTCCAGTGATACAGTTATATTTAATTTCAGTTCTCCATTTTCTAAAATGTCATTACGTTGTCTTTTAGCAGTTTTTCTCCTTTCAGTACTTTTTCTCCCTCCCTCCCTCACCTCCCACTATTCTAACCCTTCTTAAACTAGGGACTTGAAGAAAAAGGAGTGAAGGCAGTGTTGTTAATGGGATAAAATATCCCATTTTATCCCATATTTAGTTGCAGAACTAGCAGCTTGAAATGTTTTGATCTCTTAAAAATCCAGGGAGTGGGACTCTGGCAGAAATTTATCTTTTCTCATTCCTTGCAGGTTTCCAACTCCATTAGGCCTTGGAATGGAGAATGCACTTTGACAGCCCTTGAGCAAGTCGCTTTGATATGAAAAGGGCTCAAGTTCCTGTGATCTGTGTGTATGAGGATTTCTTTCTTGGAAGCAGTTCCTCAGACCCATGTTGCAGAATGCCTTGTCATCTTAATGCACTAATTCTCCTTTCCAAAATGCTCTGAGGGGGGTTGTTTTTGTTTAAGGGAAAGAGGAGGCAGAGAAGGGAGTTTCCCTTGTGCTTGCCAAGGTAAGAGGCAAACCTCTTCTGAAGCTGCTGCCAGCCCCTGTTACCCTCGAGGGCTTCTTGTCGTCACCTGCTGTTACCAGAGAGTTTATGAACTTCCTCAATGGCTCATTTCAAACTAAAGTGTCCACATTCCTTCCAGAGCCTGCTGCTTACCAGCTCTGTCCCAAATTCACGGGCACGGGAGAGATCCTCAGAGCTTCAAACTTTTAGCCATAAGCTCTCAGCATACTATGTTAAATGCTGCCACCAGCTTCCATCAGGGAATGCAGGGTGCCTCTCAGCAAGAGAAGAAGAGGAGCTGGTTTAATTGGGACATTCAAAGATGTGGACTTAATTAGGCAATTTTGTTCGTCTTGCCTGGGGATAGGAGGAATCACTGCAAATAGCCAATGGAAAGTTTTATGAGAACAGTTAGATATCTGCTGCATCTTCTTGCTCTTTCCCATGCAGGCTGGAGCTCCTCAGACTACTTTCAACTGATGTCAGGATTTTTTATCATTTACAAGTGCTGCTCCCATCACCCTTTCAGCAGCCTCGTCCTGCTTGGCTCTTTCCCCATGGGAACTGTGCATTCCCCATCTGTGCTCCATAGTGGAGAATTGCAAACCACTGTTTGGGTCACATACTTCATCTAAGGGTGAGGTGATTCCCAAACTCTTCTCATCCCAGAAAAACTCTTCCGAAGAGATAAAGAGTTTTGCTTTCTTTTGTCATTTCCTCTATCTGGCAAAAATCTGCAATCACTTTTTCGTGTAAAAGAAGCAGTAGGTTTTTATTCTTGTTGAAATGCCTACAGATTTTTCGGTGAAAATTAATAAAACCTGGAATTAAAAGAACAAAGGGGATGTGCACTGAATATTTCTTCTATTTTTCAGTAAATTAAAAATCTTCAAAAGAAATCTGTTGCACATTGCTCTTTGTATCTAGAAACAACAATTTCTCGTCTAGCCCCTGTGTGTATGTAAAACACCTTGCCCTTTCCCCTTTCTAATGTTAAGATTTATAGGCTTCCTTTCCAAGTGCTAGTCCTTCCTCCACTGAAGAAAAATAAAAACAGCAATAAATTTCCAAATTCAGTTGCCAAAACTAATTCATCATTTGAACATAGGCACCAGCTCTGATAAGATACGGACCTGCACCATTCAGCCTATTCCATGAATTTTTATTTAGTTACTGCAGTTACTCCATTGGGAAAAAAGTTCTACTGAAGCCAAAAATTGGTGGGTCATTTTCCATCTAACAATTCCATATGTTACCCACCAGGCCCCCACCATGTGACAGAGCTGTGGCTCTTTGGGAGCACTGTTCTGTTGCTCTCTATTTAGTTCCAGTCTCAGTACTGGGTATATAAAATTGAAATGTGTTTCTCCTTTCTGCTCCCTTTTCATTTATAGCTTTGTAAAAATCCCCAGCCTATATCCTAGGTCCCAGTAAATCTTTAGCTGTCTTTTAAATCAAGTACACAAACATTTGTGATAAATAAAATAACACATTTATATAAACTATCTCATTCTCCAAATAGGTCTCCCTACATTAACTTATGTCACCAGTAATGTGTTAGTACATATATCTGTATTACTGATTTTCTGTAATATCTTCTCAGGAATTTTAAAGATATAAGTCTCCAAGTCTATCAAACTTACAAACTTATTTTTCCTAAATCTCGCTATTAAACATATTTGTATAACTATAATTTTTAGAAGAGTTGTATGAGCATGAACATTGTGTCCCACAGTAACCCCCTTGCTGTATTTAATTTCTTTTTTTGCTAAAAACATTTAGCTTGCTTATTTCTGATCCGACATGACCTGACATGGTATTCACTCTTCAGCGGCCGTCTATCTTGGCATACTTTGGCTTTAGCTAAGTGAAGAGACAGTTTCTTTCACGCTCAGAATGTTTCTGTGAAAATTGGTAAACCAATCCAGTGGTAGCGGGGAGAGAGGCAGAAGTAGAGGCAAGAAAGGAAGGAGCCATAAAATTCACAGAACCTTCTTTCAAAGCCAGGTGCTCCCCAAAGTACGCTTCATCTCTCTAAGTTTGGGAACACACCTGGGGTGCCCAAATTGACAACTTAGAGTGGAAAACCTAATCTGAGCTAGGAGGTGGTGAGCCCCTCAGTGGCTGCTGAAGAGAGCCTCAGACTGTAGATTAGAGGGCCACTGGTGTCTCTCTGCCTCCTTGCCTGTGGAACCTAAGCATGGATGACTCCATTACACTCAACACACACCGGTACCCTGCCCTTTGATTAATCTCAGACTTGGCTGGTTCTTTCAAGTTTCAGCTCTTGAGTAAGATCTGGAATGTCTCTTGGGCTACGCTCACTGCAAACATATGTTAGGGTGTAGGCCACATGTGTGGTGGTGATGGGGGGAGAAAAATAGTATGTGGAAACTTCTCTCTCTCCCCTCCACCCTCTTTGTCACCAATCCATTTCCATGGTTTAACGTTTGTGATCTGAAGAATCTGTTCTACAGGCCCTATTTCTGGCTCACTCTGCGAGTTATTCTGTTTAACAGGCCTTGCCAAAAGTGGTTGATGATAGCATGAGGGAGAAGTCTAATGGCTTTCAGCTACACTATTCACATGAAACCCCCGCTACAGAGCTGACATTAAGTGAAATTACTGCTCAACTAGAAAGTTCTCATCTGATTCAGTGGAACCTGTTCTTACCAAGGTGTGACATCCTTCCCACAGTGGCAGTGCGTGCCATTAAACTGTTGAAGATCTGCAGATCTTCCTGATTTACGGGACTATCTGACGAGTGTTTTTGCTTTGCTGACTATACTAGAGATGCGCTCTTTCCACTTCACTGAAACTAACTAGATCCCAGACTTCTAGTTTGGGGTGGGCTTGGGGGGTTTTTTTTGTTGGTTTTTTTTTGCACTATAGGTGGCTTGGATGTAGGAACTTCAGGTAAAGTATCACTCATGTTGTCTGTGATGCCTGACATGAGGTGAAAAAGGCTATTTCCAGCACTAGCAAGAAATGATTGTAAGGACACTCCAGAATTTCTTGTGGAAAGCAGGCCGTTGGCAATGCTGGTTAAAACTGGGGAAATCTGCTAGAAGGTCATGAGAATTCATTGCTGGGAAGCAGAAGGGTAGGAATGGGGACAAGGTCACATAAGCACCGCTAATGTCTCATGCCCCTAACTCCTGAAAGCTTAGGTGCTCATACTGGAACCCCAAGGGGCAGTTTCAGTGCCAATACATGATGTGGGAGCGGGAGGTGGCTCTGAGGGGTGAAAGTTACACCCCGTTTTTGTAGGTTCTATAAATGTAACTAGTTCATGAGCACTTCGTAAGACCAGGGTTAGTCCCCACCTATATCAACAGCTAATCCCATTTGTTCAGATCCTTCCCCACCGTGCACTGCAGTAGGTTTCTGAGCGTCAGAGTCGTGAATACTGCACTTTTCCTGGTAACCCTATGACCAAGGAGATCAATTCTGCTGCTCTGGTAGGGTCTAGATCTAATCTCCTCACTGCTGACCCATGAAAGGGCAGAAAACTGGAGTTTTTCTTCTGAAATCCTGACCAGACTGCAATTCTGATTAGTTGTGGCTGGGCAAGAATGCCAGGCTTCATTAGAAATTTCATCCTTTTGAAATTCCCCAGGAGCCAAGCAAGGATAAAAAGAGCATCTACCAAATAGGGACAATAATGAACATGTAGGCTGCTGGCAACAACACGCAGAGTGAGGTACATCCTGGTGCTGCTCCCTAATATTCTCCATTAACAGCCCACAGGCATCCTGGGGAAGGAAATACAGCAGACCAAAGGCCAGGGAACAGACAAAACAGGAAAGGTACAAGCATTCAAGACCCCTTGCAAATGAATCTGATTTATTAAAATGTATCCCACCTTCAGTCAGAAGCTTTATCAGGTGCCCTCCTGACCCTTTGTCCTTCTGTCTCTTTGCTTTAAGCCTGTTGCCTAGCTGGGAGTCCTGCCTTGGAATTTGTAACCACCCCATTTTGTCAAAATTGCTTGTTCCTTGACTAGATCTTTTTCTCATGCCCCTTCAATTGAGCCAGCTGAATTTTGCTTGGTCTTCAGTAACTATTTCTTTTTCTGCTGTCAGTGAGTTAGGGAATGGAGGAGTCTGCCTTCTTTTTGTCATTTCTGTAACTCCTTCCAAGCAGCTGGAATTTATTTTAATAAAGTTCATTTCAATGGAGCCTGGAGCCATAATACATGCGGCTGTGATCTCAGACGAGCTCATAAATTAAGTAGGGTCAGCTCTGGTCACTGCATGCATAGGAGACCTCCAAGGACACCCTGTGTGCTGCTCAGCCTGTGCCAAGGATGCAGCGCCTGCCAGACTGTGCCTGCCCAGGAGGCTGTCTCCTTTGGAATGCTATCTCCAGCCACTGCCAAATGCTTCAGAGGGAGATACACGATCCCTGCATTGGGCGAGTTATTCTTAACTGATCTGAAAATCCTTCTGGACCTCTGTGGCATGAAGCTGCTGGTCTGCTGTCTCATGTCTGCAAGGGTAGCCGGGGGCGCCGGGCGCTGGCTGCTTACACAGCGCCTGGGCCGCTCGCTGACAGTCACACAAGAGGGGCTCTTGCAGGCTGCCCTGCTGCCAGCCCCATCCCAAACTTCGCTGTCTGTCCTGAAGAATGAATGCACCACAGAGGTATCTTCACTTTGTGAGGGAAGGAGTCAGCTTGAACACACCCTTTGCAGTTTGCCCTCTGAAGCTAGATAGCAAATATGTCAAAAAGTGTTCTTAAAAGATATACAGTCTTGTCATGAAGACTCCAAAAGTGACCTCTGCTGTTACGCTGTAGTAGTTCTGACTTCCCAGAAATTACAACTTATTTAAATAAGAAAGAACTTTTCTTGTTGAACTTCCAACTATTGGTTCACATTATGTCTCTGACAGAAAGACTGAAACGCTTGTCTGCTTGCCTCCTCCGCTTATTAAATGCTTTTCTGTGTGCAAATCCCTATATTCAGCAATTATGTCACCTCTAAAACTTCTCTTCTGTAGGCTGAATTAATTGAATAGAATAAGCCTTGCATTTGAAGTCTTGTTTTTCGGTTCCTGTGGTCCCTACTACAGAAAGTCCTGCTCAGCGATAAAGCCTGTGTGCTTTGATATCCAGCAGCGTGTTTTTAATTCAGATTACAATAAAATCCACTGATTAGCAGTAAAATAATCCTTTAGGCTATGTTCGACAGTGGTTTTTCTTCATCAGTGAACCTACTAATTTAACCTTTCCCCTCCCAAGTCAAGGAAACTCCCAAAAGTACTAAACATTTTTTCCTGTTAACATTTAACAGCTTTTCTAATACCTTGATCTTGACTTAGTGTTTAAAGCAACTATGAGACATGGTCTCTGTTTTCTGGAATAGCACTGTGTGGAAAGAGAGGCCCTCAAAGAGCAGGAAGGCCTCCAGGTCAGGAACTTTCAAAAGCTGTCTTGTGACCTTCCCACTACAGAGGGATGTACCAAGCTCAGGAGAACCCTCTTCCCTTCTTTTATAGTCTCTGGTGGTGTTGAGTGAGATAGGACTATTTGTTTTCCTTCTCTTGTTTTTCTAGTCCCTTTCCTCTCGCCATAGTGTGCTCCTTCACCAGCCGTGGAGTCAGAGTTTGCACAGAGTTATTATTCACCAAATGATTAAATTTGTAGCACTGCTCTGCTTCCCACTTCTCTTTCTTGATGCCTTTTCTCTTGCATAGTTTCAAGATTATCTCAAAATTTCAGAAGAAACAAACTAGAGTCAAACGCTGTTTGAGCAGGCATTAGGTGGGTTTTTCCACTGACAAAACTGCTAACATTTCTCATTTCTGACCAGAGGTTCTTTCTGTGACTCCCTTCAGGTTTTTTTTCCAGCCTAGAAATCTCTTATCTGTCTGGAGTGCCAAGCGTTTCCTTTTTTATTGGTTTGAATGTGAAACACATCAATAACAGCTTCTGTGTAACAGACAGGCAGATGCTAATCTCCAGGTCTCATTTGACTTTGAGTTTGTTCGCAATCTGAGTCTGCAAAGGGACTGTGACAAAACAGAGCATTAATTGGTGTCACCAATTAGCTTCCTCTCCTTCTCAGTGTCTGTCTGTGCCATCACCTGAGAAATATCGCTTGCATGGTGTCATAGGAGTGGCAGATATTCCGGATCTGGATACCGGTGCTGACGCACGCTCCCGAAGTTCTGTCTGGGCAATGACAAGGACTCGGCCAGATGGTTTTGCTTGAGAACGACTGGATATACTCCGTAAGGGCTGTGCTTTATTTTCTTCCTGCAGCAAAGAAGATACCCTTCAGCATCCAGCCTGTGTTTAGTTATAATTTTTTCCCAGGGTTGGTGTCCAGGGCGTACTGCAATATCTCTTGTGTTTTGTGGTGTTGGTGTCAGGAGGCTGTCCCTGATTTCAGGTGTGCTACAGGAGCCTTCTTAGTAGCTGTTAGGTGCTGTGGATGAGTGGGCTGAAGGGGCAGAGATTTATGCTACTTAACCGGTTGATGCAGGGGAAAGGTATACTGAGTTGAGTCAAACCAAATGGAGAGTGGGAGGAGATTGAGTCAGAGGTTCTAAACATGCATCAAGAAGGAAACTTCAAACAGTTTTCTCTTTCTCTTCTGCAGAAACAAACAGAATTCTGTAATGACCTCAGATGTGTTGTGTGAATGGGTGTGGATGTGGGTGACTCTGTGAGGGTGCCTCCATAACGTGCTGCAGATGTTTTTCTGTTTGCTTGCTTGTTCTGGACGTTTTGTTTAGTTCTGCTGTGTATTGTTTTCCGGACTGCTATAAAATAGCTCACCCTCAGGCACTGGGCACTACTTGGTGGAGGTATAGCATCCACTGATTTCACATTTATCACCTCTTGAGATGAGGAAGAGCTGCCTTCCTGTGCCAGAGCCGGAGTGCACCAACAGGCTCTGCAACCTTCCCTGCACCCAGCGAGGGTTTTGGCTGCCTGTGCCCATGCCCAGGTCTGCTGTGTGCAGCTGTAACCTGGGGTGAGACGCTGTGAAACAAGCTGTGTGAGATCTGTGTGGAGCCTTGTCAGGGTCTCCCCCTGGAGAGACCAGGGAGAGTGGGGAGAGCCACTTCTGAACTCAGGCCTTTGTCCTTACTGGAGCTGTGTTGCGGATATGCCTGACCGTGTTCCTACCCCTGGTCCCTGACCCAGTGACTGGAATTCATAGACTGACTTGAGAGCTGCCTTGCCTTTGTGGACTTGTCTGGCAACTGCTGGACTGAGTCCAACCCTGATTAGAGTCACTGGACATGCTCTGCTTCCCTGCTCCTGCACTGCAGCCCTGCCCTCGTGGGTGGGAGCACTGCCCCGCCTGCCCTGCTGTCACCCTCAGCCCTCGCAGAGCAGCCCTCTCCTGCTGCTCTGACACCCTGCATCTGGCAAAGCTACAGCTGAGATATGCAGGGCATCCCAAGCTTGTACTAATAAAACCTTTACAACATCCCACACCACAATGTGTCTTTGAAATGCATCCAAGAGGTTAAAGGCTTGATTTGGAATACTAATCACCTCCTTTCCATTAAGGCAAGTTTTTTGGTGGTGTTCAGGCTTCCATGGAAAGCAAAAGCCTACATCAGAGACGGAGGGAGACATCCGAAAGACAAGATAGGCTTTTCATACACAGTATCACAACTTCAAAGTTCACTAGCTACCCCAGTAGCACATGATTTATTTCAAAATAGTTCCATGTGATTATGTATTTTGAGAGGTCATATGTGCCTTTTGGGGGATTGTTTAAATATATTGGGTGCATGGACAGCCAGTTAACAGCAGTCCCAGCATCAGTGCATTAATGAGTGATGCAAACTGTACAATAGGTACAGTGTCTCACAGCGCTCTGGACATGTGTCACACTGGGTTCTACACGTAAGTGTCCTTATAGTTTTTATTTCCAAATAGCACTGACAGCACTTCAGAGATCTTGCAGTTCATGCAAGAGAAGCCTTCCAGCAAAAACTAGGAATTGCTCTGGTTGTCTTCCATATGTGCTGAGCTGAATTTATTTTACCACAGCCTTTAGAAAAGTATTTTCCAGCTGGTCCTTTTTTTCTGACCAAAGAGACTGAAAACAGAGGCTGAAACAAAAGCATCTTACAGGCCACTGGAGGAGATAGAAGGAGGCCGTGTGAGGAGAGATTTTCTGGCTGTGATTCCCTTTCTTGCTTCCAAAGCCCTTGTCATATTCTGCATTCCACCTAATCCTCCAGATCCAGATGCTAGCACCGCTGGGGCAATCTGTGTGTCCTTTTCCAATCAGCAAATGGAGCAGCTTGCTAGCTGGGGATGACTGAGTCCTACTTGCTCAGAGATTCTCCTGACTGCCAAGAGTTCCCACCATACTGACTGAATGGACTTTCCTTGGAGTAACAGGTCCTGACTTCTGAGCAGGTAAGGGAGGAAGAATACACCAACTGAACTGATTCCCGACTTTCTGACATGTAAGTATCTTAAACTGTGGGAAAAACTCATCCATGCTTCTCGAAGTCTCCACAATCTCTTCTTTGTGTCCTCTTCCAGGGCAGAACTGACAGGAATTAAATGAGACAACAATCAGCCTGTATGGTTAATTAGTACAATTTCCCTTGAATGGCCTGTTGCTTTTAGGCATAGATATAATCTGCTGTGCATGACATCCATATCATAGATATTTGGAATAAAGGGTGGGAAAATATCTC
Source organism: Mohoua ochrocephala (assembly GCA_013398855.1). Classification (NCBI taxonomy): domain Eukaryota; kingdom Metazoa; phylum Chordata; class Aves; order Passeriformes; family Acanthizidae; genus Mohoua; species Mohoua ochrocephala. The sequence goes on along the minus strand of VZTA01003414.1, from coordinate 67,909 downwards.
CTGTTTCTGTATGCTATCTCACCCATTCCTCTATAGTCAGAACAGGACTGGGGAGAAGTACTGATGGGATCTCAAAGGCACAGCCTAATAATCTTGCCAAAATAAGTACTTGGGGAAATGCACAGAATTTCTTCTGTCTCTGTAGCCCCCCCCTTCCATGCAGCAGAATCTGGGTGAGTGGTTCTGTGTGACTGCAATTATAAGGTCCATGCCTGTATCTACAAGGAGGGTCTAAACACCAAGAACATGAGCCTGGGAGCAGCTTTGAGTTCCATACAGAAGCAGCAGGACTAGGAACTCAAGAAGCAGTTAGAGGTGCATCACTGAAGAAGAAAGTTTATTTTCTAGTGAGTATTGCATTTGTTTAACACTGCAAACATACACAGAGTATGAAATCAGGCACCTGAGATGGTTCACCAAACCCACTCGTCTTACTGTATCCACACTGCTCCAGACCCTCTGGGCAGCAGTAGAAACCAGCAGAGTGTGAACATGGATGTTCCCTACCTGGTGCCTCCTTGCTCTGGCCTTGCAACATTGGACTACACATCAAAGGCCTCGGGTATTTCCTTGCTTTTTCCCAGTTCCTCCTGAAAAGCTGGCGCCCACCGAACTTTGCCCAATGACTGCAGTAGCTATGCAGCTATAATTTGTTTTCTGATAATCTCCCTCTTAGCCACTGGGACCATTTAAGAGTGGAGTTATCTACCTGTGGTCCATTACTCTACGTGTCTTAAGAGTGAACTTTTTCGGACAAGGCCTTGAGCAACATGGGAGGTGTCCCTGTCCATGGCAGGGCAGGTGGAACTAGATGATCTTTAAGGTCCATTCCAGCCTCTTAACACTCTATGATTCTATGATTGTTAAAATTGTTTTACCATGCCATGTTCTGGTCCCTTTCTACAGGACAATCACACCAAGCTTTGTCATCTTCAAGTCTAGGGATCTGGGATCAAAGCAGCTGAGATCGATCCTGCTCCTATAAATTAGCTCTTTTGACCAGGGCTCAGGAGAGTCTAGTTCATACAGTCTAGCTGCACTGGGGCATGGGGAGGTGAGGAGGCAGCTCAGCTCATCCTGACTCAAATGTGAGTGTGATCTGTTGTGGTTCTACATATCCGGCTGCTACTGTCAGCAGTGGCTAATTCTGTAACGAGGTGTGAATTGCTCCACTTCTTTTCTTATCTAATCCCTTTGTTCCTAGCCACATTTCAAAAACATGGTTTCTTAAACTCTGATCCCACTTCTCAATTGCTGACATTCCTGTTTCAGGGAGTAACCTGCATTGCCATAAGGAGCTGTAGGTAAGCTCCAGGGGAAGCTTAATCACAACATTAATTTAGAAACCAGTAAAATATGAGTGATAGTATTGCTTCCCTTGGGGATGAGGAAGAGTTAACAATTTGAAGACAGTCAAACACTGATTCTAAATGGGACTGCAGCCCTTTCAGCATCAACTGTTCTTTTTTGATAGGTTTTTGAATGGGAGGACTTGAAGAGGCTTCTAAGTAGCAATTTGGAGGGTAAGTATTAACTAATGGTTAATACTTTATTACAGTGCTAGAGGGCACTGTACCGTTGAAGGTACTGTTTATGGATCAAATATAATAGCTGGGAGCTAGACAGTTTAATGGCTCGAGATTCCTTTGCACGTTTTGTTAAAGAGACATGTTAATCCTGACAGTGTTGTAACTCATAATAATTGCACTCTCCCTGTCGCAGACACTCTCTGTTTAATTCTTTGTTGCCCTGACCCTGTGGACTCCTTTCTTCTGAAGATGTGCAAGAAAATGTAAAGTGCTGCCATTCTGGACAGAGAAACATTCTGCATGCAGTTTGTGCTGGTGCAAATGTCTGTGTGTGGTTCAGGCCACGTGAAGTCTGCATTTGCTCGACGAAGTACAACTGTGGGCAGCAGCCCTCCATGAAAATGGTCTCCTATCCAGTTAGATCAGCTTTAGAGCTGATAGATAAGGATGAAGTGTATTTCTAACTGCTGTCAGTTCAGATAAACAGAACTTAAAGCCCTTTTTACAGAATGCCACCAGTTGTCTTATAACACTATGAGAGAGCTGGTGTCCATCACTGTGACTTTAAACAATTCTCACCTTGTGCACTTCAGTGTCACGTGTTTCTCTGGGGAAAATTGCTTATTTCATCTCTGCTGCTGGACTTTTAAATTGAAAGTAAGAAATAGCAACACTATCTGAAAATTCATACCGTGTCTACAAAGATCTTTTTGAAAGTTTTGTTCACACTTTTTTCTCCGTAAATGTCATTTCATAGACGAAGCATTCATTCATCTAAAACATTAAAATAGTTCTTTTTTCAGATTAGAATTAAATTTCAAAGTTAAACATGAATATTCACTTTTTAAAGTTTATCTGTTTTTTCTCTTATTCTCACTTCCATTTCTTCTTACTAGAAAGAGCAAAAAAAAGAAAGTTGGGGATTATACCTGCTTTTTAGAAATATTTGTAATTATCAAATTTCCTACAAGTATTTATTTTCTTTCTAAAGTTTTGAAAACCCATTTTTTCACTTAGAAATTTCTTTTAAAGTAACTTGACTAGTTCTCTTTCGAAACTTCAATCGGTGTTATCGTGTAAGTTCTTCCTGTATAATCAAAACATGAGGAAAAGTATGTTATTGCTGTTTCTGGCCATCACCAAAAATATCAGTCCCAGACAGTGATATCATGACAGCAAAGCAAATCTTGAGTGATGAACAGTCTGTGCTTTTACATGGTCCCACATAGAAATACACACAGTTAGCAGACCCATGAAATCCACTGTCCCGAAGATTTGTTGCAGTGGGTGAAAGTGTCTTAGGAAAGAGCTTTCTGGCGGCAAGTGTGTTGTGGGTTTGGACTCGGGTCACTGCCCAAGTGCACTGAAGGGACAGCATGCAACTGAAGGTCAGGGAGACCCAAAACTGTGAGGGTAAGCACCAACAGGGTAGATGTTCCTATAAAAATAATAACTTCTATTGCAATTTTCTTTTACTGCAATTTTCTTTTACTGCAATTTTCCTTTTCTTTTCCAAATTGTGTGAATTAACTCTGAAGGAAGAAGATCACACTGAACACCTGAACTGTCTTCAGTGGCCTTTCCTGCCCTACAGAATATGACTTCTTTCTTCACCTTGCGTGGCTGTGCCTGCAAATCCCATCTTGCACAGTCCCAGGCGCCTGTTTCCAGTGCAATTTCTGCTTGGCAATGAACTGCTATTTTTTCTGCTTCCCCTCCCATCCCCCAGCTCATGTCCTAAGCAGCTGTGAGGTGGGCTGATCCTTCTCAGAAAAAAATCTAGCTGTTGGCCTGTCAGAGGAAGAGAATTAGCTATCCACACTGCTCTGCATCCCGTGCTCCTTTCTTCTTCTTTCCCTTTCCCTTTTCATCTCAGCTTACCTTTTTATTTCCCTGCTGCTGCCTTATAAACTGCGATGCTCTCTCATTTTATTCTTCCCACTCCCATCTTAGTGGATTGAAGACATCAGAATCGTGAAGGAAATTTTTCCAAGTCCAAAGAATTGTTTTGAGAAGTGGCTGGCAATTTTTCACATATTAGGTTTTTCTAGGGAGGTACTTTACAAGTACGCTGGGTTTGATAAAAATGGCAGCTCATATCAGAAAAGTGAGAAAGACACCAGCACTGTCTGACATTCACCTGGAAGGCAGAAAAGGAACTCGAGGGTGGATTTACAACATTTCAGGGAACTTCTTCCAAGTCATATGCATCTCCCTCTCTGAAATACAAGAAATGTCAATGATTCCCACATACTAGAAAATGGTTTCCTCACTAGCTGTTGCACATCTGTGATTAGTTTATAGGGGTTTAATTTTGATCTTAGCTCCTTATCCTACAGTACACTGAAGTATTTGAGTTGGTTTGTTTTGTTTTGTGACACTGCCAGTGGCTACAATCTTTATGCACAAAATCTTTCTTGTAGGAGCTCTCATCATTCTGTTTCGCGGTGGATGGCACGGTCTTGGGTGCTACAAGAACTTGCAAAACTACTGGACTAAGACAAGAAAGATGAAGATTGCTGCTCATTAGAAAGTCTCAGGTAACAGTGACTGCAAATGCTCCTCATTAAGGACTACGTGTCCCTGGTTTTCTGGCTTATTCAGCCCCCTTACAGCACAGTTACGTGCTCCTGGGTGCCGTTTCAGTCCTATGCCTTACCCTTTTCTAAAAATGTAGATTAATCATGGGATGCTGGCCAGCACACAGGGAAGCAGGCTAATGGCTGAGAGCGGGAAATAGCCAATTAAAGGATCAAAGTCAGGGAAATTAAGCCTTGAGAGGCAAGGGAACAAATAGGGTGAGGTTGGGAAGAGCAGGGCAGTAGTGGCCCTCAGGGGAGACACCAGAGTAGGAAATGGGACCAGAATCAAAGCAGCTGAGGGCAAAATGTAACTGCTATCCCTTGCAGGAATTGTCTTAGAGGGGAGAGAAGCAGCACAGGAAGAGAGAAATGGAAAAACTGCGTAATTTGTGCACTGATTTTGAGAGTTTTTTAGCTACTGCACCCTCAGGGGCGCTCCCGGTGAGCGGGGCTGTGCAAACAGAGCTTCCCATGCGGTTCAGCACCTGCATCAGCTGCCTGCAAGCTCCTGGTTCCCTTCTCAGCACCACTGCACTGCCCCTCGCTCTCCTTCCTCACTGCTAGTGCCTGGGTCCCTCCTTCACAGAGTTCCTCCCAAGCCCCTGTCACCTCGCCTCTGCTTTTGAAGTAATGCTTACTAACATCCTTGCTAATATTCCCCCGCTTTTGGCGAGCTAGACCCTTCATTTTAATGCCTTAAGTACACATAGATGTGACCCCAGCTATTTTAACTAAACCAGCTATTGGTGCAGCCTGGCAGTGAGAGCATTCCTGCTTTGGGGCAGAGGGAGCCCACGCTTACCCTGCTGAAGCAAACACGAGGTGTCTTGGACAGCACTGAAACAGGACATTCCAAAGAATGGGCTCATATTGTGCACAGACCGAAGTTACCCCAGAGAGACACTTCTGCCGTAAAAGTGCTTTTACGGAAAATTAGATGTTTACAAAACAGGGAAAATACTGAAATATTTGTTTGGGTTGATTTTCCCCCCTGAATCATTTAAATGGCAATATGCAAAGCAAAGTAATTTTTCTTGTATGTCACACTGTTTCATTAAGGCACTAACAGAAGACACTTGATCTAGAAATTAAGATAAGTTGCTTCAATCAGTACTAAGTAGCAGGTGCCCTTAGTGATTAAATGTAATAGAGTATTTCCATTATTCTATTAAGCTTTATGTCAGCAGTTGTCATAGTTCCTCTCATATCCTGAAATACTGTGAAAACACGTTCAGAACAACATTTAGGGATCTTGGAATGAATGCTTTCTGAGAGTGTAGACAAAAAGGATTTTCTTCTCATGGAAAATTTATAGAATTTGTGTTGAGTCTATAGCAGATTAAAAGCCAGGAATTGAAATATTTTCTTTTCCTGTGAAGGATGAAGTATTAAGTTTAATACAGTGTATTTCTGATGCAGCACAGGAGTTGTTCTGCTTCTTTATGTACTATATTATTTGTGAAGAGCACAGAAGTACCTTTCTCTGAGGAGTGTGCTCTTTCCCTGCTCTTTGGTGCTTCTCTCATGTATTGAGGGTGTTGGGGATAAAACCAAACACCCTAAACCTATTACACAGCAAGATAGTTTATTGTTTAGGTTGGAAAAGACCTCTAAGATAACCAAGTCCAACCCAGCACTGCCAAGTCCACCGCTAAACCATGTCCTTTAGTGCCACATCTTCTAAATGCCTCCAGGGATGGAGACTCAGCCATTTCCCTGGGCAGCCTGTTCCAATGCTTGATAACCCCTCAGGGAAGAAATTTTTCTAATTATCCAGTCTAATCCGAGTTCTGGGGGACAATCGCTGCCCTGGTCCTGCTGGCCACACTATTCCTGATACAGGCCAGGATCCCACTGGCCTTCTTGGCCACCTGGGCACACATTGGCTCATGTTCAGATGCTGTTGACCAACCTTCCTAGGTCCTACTCTGCTGCGCAGTTTTCCAGCCGCTCTTCCTCCAGCCTGTAGTGCTGCATCGGGTTATTGTGACCCAAGTGCAGGACCTGGCACTGGGCCTTGTTGAGACGCACACAATTGGCCTCAGTCCATCGATCCAGCCTGTCCAGATCCCTCTGCAGAGCCTTCCTGCTCTCTGGCAGATCAACACTCCCACCCAACTTGGTGTCATTTGTGAACTGACTGAGGGTGCGCTCAATACCATTATCCAGATTATTAATAAAGAGATTAAACAGGACTGGCCTCATCACTGTGGGTCACCTTAGAAGACCAAGTTAGTCAAGCAGGACCTGCCTTAGAGCAGCAGATACAGAAAGAGAAAAACAATGGAAAAAAACCTTGAATGATGATTAGGTCAGTACCCTGGGCTTTTAGCTGCCATTTAAATTTAAATATGCACTGCAACGAGGTAAATAGGCCAAATGAGTCTACAGAGTGCTTCGGTGATGTGCAGTCTGAGACATTCATAGCAACAAATCTTTGCAAATGACTATGGTCTGGCTTCCTGTGGTCAGCTACTGGGAGCGAGTAGCCTCTATCACACACCGTACAATGCACTCTGTGGAACAAAACACAGCTGTAAACAATACCTTGAGCTGGGTTGTTGAGGCAACATCAAGGGGGCTCCTACTTGGAGCACCGATCTCTCTCAGCCCTCTGATTCACATCATGTCTACAGTGAGGTTTGACAATATCTTTTCAGGGTATATATTATATTACAGAACCTGACAACTGTAGAATTCCAAGTCTGACCATCTTGTAAGTTAATAATGGACTTTTCTTCTCAAGGTAACAGGAAGGGAGGCATAGACAATAACTTATCTACTTAATTGAAATCTGAGGAGTTCTGGTTTTATTTCTGTCAGCACAATCCCAGGGAAGTCAATCATATGGAACCAAGTGTGCAATTTAATTCTAAATTGTTCGTTATATTCAAGATGCCTGTGTCCGCATGGGGTGGGATCCTACCAATTGAAACTGAAACAATTTGATTTCTTTCTCAGCTGAACTTTTACTGATTTAAAAAACCACATATTCTTCCAGACAACTGGTGCAAGACAGGTGAGGTAGCAATTGTGTGGGAAACAGGGGTGGGATACATGCACTCCCCACAGCCTCCTTGGGACGTGGGAGAGAAGTAGGGAAGGCTTGCGATAAGACATGAAACTCCTTTTGATTCATCTGCTATCAAAACAGTAATGTGATTCTGTTAATTTAGATAAATATCTAAGGCTCTGGCTTACATCAGCTGTTTGTTATACTAATGTGTAATATATGTATGTGGCCAATTCTGAGATAACAGCTGTACTTCAGTGTCCATTCTGGCTGCATTACTGTTTAGAGAGACCTGCTATTTTCCCAGAAATGTTACTGAAGGTAAAAAATCCACAGGCCAGGAAAAATGGGGTTTTTTGAAAATCTTTCTCATACCTCCAGCTAGGCCTATGCTGACTGAATTCAAATAGACTGATGGGATCCTAACTGCTGTTCCACATATTCAAAACAAAAAGGCAAATTCAGCAGTCATTTGATGGCAGGAATAAGTCCAGCTCCTTCCATACTGGCTGGCTCCCTCTGAGAAGGCTGGCCCACCTGCTGTCAAGAAATGCCTGACTGGGTTAAAGAATTCCCTGGCTGTGGTCAGGACAGATATCATTGACTGAAATATAGATACCTAAACTGCTGGTTTTGCATGGGGTTATCTTGCATCAGCTGCAGGACTTTGAATTTGTCTTTTTTGAAACTCCAACAAGTTCCCCCCAACTCATTTTTTCTGGCTTGACAATATCCCTTTCAATAACAACCCATCTCTCTAACACTGAAATTTGGTACCACCCACAAACTTGCTGAGGTGCACTCTGTCCCAAAGTCCATCCTATCAACACAGACAGCACTTAACATCAAAAAACACTGTCCCCAGTACTGATCCCTAGGGACCACTAGGCACAACCATTTGAGTCCAGACATTCCTTATGTTTTTCTCTTCATGGTCTACCTATTCAAACAAAACGTCATCAGTTTGACTATAAAGATACCATGGAGACCATATCAAAGATATTTCTGTACTTAAAGTAAAACAATATTCACCACTGTCCTCTCACCCACAAGTAAAGCATACAATTTGCTAAAATAGTGGTCCTTTCATGAGGAAATCCAGTCCTTGGGGAGAGCCAGTGCTGAGCATGTTCTCAGTGTTCCCTGGCTTCTGCCTTCCCTCCAGAGGTCTTCCATGTATGAGATCAGTTCCAGCACATAACTTCATTCTTCCAGTGCCCAAAGCTATACACGAGTTTCCCATGCAGGACTCAGCTTCCACATGCTTTCCTTCACTTGTTAACAGGAAGGAAAGATGCCAAATACATGGGAACACATGTCCCAAACCACAATCACACGTAGGAAGTCTGGTTTTGGCCTCACTTGATAGCATTTTGTTTCCATCGAGTCTCTGCGCATAATGTGAAGATGATAATGTCTCAGTGAGCAAAGCATAAATGCTCTGTGTCAACCTAATAATCCCAGTTTATTTTGTACACTCAGCTAGGGATGTTTCTCTCTCTCTCTCCCCCTCTCCCTTTCTCTGTCCTCCAGCATCCTGTTAAGTGTCTCTCCCATTTTTCTCTAATCTACTAATCAATGTGATCTTTACAAAACACATTCAATTATCATTATTACTAAGGTGTCTGGATGTGCTGATGAAATTCATGATGCTGCTATAGCAGGTCATATCCAAACATACTTTACCCAAAGGTTTTTTAGCTAAGTAAGACAAAGGCAAGACAAAATCAGAACAGTGAAGCAATTTGCACAGTATTGTTCAGATCAGGAGCAGAACCAGGATCCACAGATTTAAAACCTGTTTGATCACCTGCTAGACCACATTTTCTGTGAATACTCTGTGGTGGTTGTCCACATGCCTGGGTTGCTGGTCCAGGTAACAGAATGCTTTTTATATTCCTTTAATTCTATGTCAGTGCCTCAAAGTCATTCAGCTCTTCCCAACACCTTCCAAACCTAAGGTCATATAATTCACCTCAGAAGAACACAGGACTTGTGTAAATAAATCTTAATCCCTGTTCTTCCAGGAATTGCTAGAACCCAGGTCCCATACATACCAAGGTTTACCTCTGAGTCCTTTTGTTTGCCTCTTTAGACTTCTGTGTTGTGATTCAATGCCATGAATCTCCATGCTCTACATACCATAATTGTCCCCTGGACTCAGGAAAAGCTGATGCTGGAAATGTATGGAGCCTCTGGCATTGGGCAATTCCTGCATTACCTGCAGAAGAATGACTTCTCTTGTTGGTCTTGCCAACATTTTTCTTCCCTTCCAAAATTTAAATTACCATATTCTGCCAAAATTTCCTTCAAGGAAAATTGAAAATACTCCTGGTACAGTGTGATTAATCCCTGGAGTTTTTGCTAAGGTGTGCCCTCTGGGTATCTTCCTATTTTCCCTGCAAAATCACCCTGGATGTGGCAATGAACTCAGCCTGCGTTCAGCCTGAATTAGAGTCCATGGAACCCTGAGTAAGGGGAGCTGGAGCGCTGGTGCTATGTGTTTACTCTGAGTTGTGGGTTTGGCTTCTGTAGGACCTGGAGGTGGATCCTGGCTGAAGAAAAAACGACCCAAGAACATGCCTCTGCTGCTACCACAGCCTTTAGGGGCAGGAAAACAAAAGCAAGCAGGAGACCAGGCTGGCCTTGCAATGCTGAGCGGGGCTTTTGGAAGGAAAGGAGAGGACGAGGTGCTTGGATTGTTTAAACAGCTGCAATGAATCAGCAGCTCTCTTTCCCCAGTCCTCCCCTTGCTGCACGGCAGCCCCCACTACGCCAAGGAAAACAAAGTAATCCCAAAAAGTGCAATCTACCACAGTGCAGCCGAATCACACTGCAGGACAGAACCAGCCCCCAAACTAGAGAGTAAGAAAAGAGATGTTTTCAGATGACGCCTACAAAGAACTGGAAAGGCTTGTACCAGCAGCAAAGGAGAACGGGAGGAAAAATGGAGAGGAAAGCACCGAACAGGAAAGGGCCAAATTTAGCTTTGCTGTAAGCAGAGCCAGCTGGGCTAATCACGATGGAAGTTCCTTTCGGTTGTGGCAGGATGAGATGTGCTGCTGCTGCCACCTGTAACCTGTGGTTCCTGCCATAGCTGGCTAGCGCCACCCGCTAAAAGAGCTGCTGCCAAACCAACGTGGCAGCTTCTTTGTCCCCAGTGAGTACAGCTCTCTGGGTACTTAGACCCTATGGAACCTTATTCAGGCCGCAGCCAAAAAGTTTGGACCCTTGTAAGAACCACATATGTTATGGAGAGAGCTCGGGGGCTGCTGTCACGTGTGGATCAAAGAAAGCAGTGTTTTGAGGACAACCCCAAATATGAGGAAATCCATATCCATAGGAAGTCTGCACGAGAAACAGATGAGTGCAAATTGCTGCCACTCAATACGCAGCAGCACTCAGTTTATTGCTACAAGGCTCTCTCTCCTCACCCTGCCCCCCTCTGCAGCCGCCCGGCTCAGCTCTTTGCCTGGCTGCTGCTCAATCTGTTCGGCCAGTGCCCACTTAGGGATAGTTATTGCAGGGAGTGCAGTTATAGACTTTGTAATTGCTCAGCTGATGCTGTAATGGTCTCTCTGAGGATTCAGCCCCGCAACAGTAATGATACAGCTGGCCTGTCTTGCCTGATGGGATCATTTCCACTTTATTATAACTGTGATTTTAGCTCAATAATTTCAGAGTATTTTTAGGCCCTTTGAGATGAAAAAATGTGCTGAATTTGCAATGTTGGCTTTTTTTTTTGTTTGTTTTGCTTTGTTTTTTGTTTCCTCTTAGCTGGTGACCAGAAGAAAAGTAATTTTCCAAGGAAAGTCAGGCAGGGATCTCCCAGTTGAGCCTTCTTCCTGCACCCTTTCCAGAAAAGAAGGGAACTCTCAGTAAGCTGTGGAAAGAGGTCAGTGAAAGGGGTTAGTGTATTTCTTGGGATGAACTGGGAGCCAAGGCATAAAATGAAGAGGAATTTCAGCTGAGACTGCCTTCCAGTCTGTCATCTTATGGAAAAAATCTCCCACAGAGAAGTGAGAGGTGAACTTCACTTGTCCATTTAAAACTAGACCATAAGAATCTCTGACCAGAACACCGCAGGAGACAGCAGAGCTCTAACTGTCAGCACCAGCACCCGTCCTTGTCAGCCTCCAGTTGCTAGAATCACAATAGCTGTGTCCTTCCTCCAGGCCATTTGTGTCCCGTGAGTCCCCAAAAGAAAAAGTGAACCGTTGTCCTTTGGCAGCTCCCAGGAGACGCTTCTTCCTTCTGGCACACATTAGAGCACCACAGCTCTAAATTGTTTTCTTTGCACTTGCTTGACATGGGATAAAGCCGTGCCCTGTTACATCTCGGGGAGGGGGAGACAACTGTGAAAGCTGCCTCTCCTTTGTTATGGTATAGATCGGCAAGGGATATCCTGTCAATTGTCATTTCTGTGTACGTCTGCTTCATGTTCTGGTATTAAAGCCCCGAGCCTCAGGCATCTATTGGATTTTGTTTAAATGCTTTATTGGATTTTATGAACCTCAGATACACCAGACAGACCATAGGAAACATGTCGTGGTGATATCCACAATAACCAATTAAAATCCCAGCCATGTTTTAACTCCATTTTCAATAAACTATGGAGACACAACCCTCTCCTCTATAGGGTGAACAGAGATCTCATTAACTACATTTAATTGAGAGTGGCAGCTAGTGGATTTTATACATTAGGGAGCACTTCTGTAGACATTGCATCTTTCAAATGCATACACTGAAAAATTATAATGAATCCCATGATCGATACAGAATCATCTTTCATGTTTCCAGTGTGGTTTCAGTTCCAAGGTTACTTGAATAGAGGAGTTTCAGTTAATAAAATTCACATTTTCTTCACCTTACAATATTTTTTACAAACTAACTCCTATTCTTTTCTTTTGGTATCATCTTTATCAGCTGGCCCTTCAAAATAACTGAAAAAAAATTCTCTTTCTCATCGGCTTCATTTCAAGGATTTCAAAGCTCTCAGGATCTGCAGACAAGATTCTTTTTAAGTGTCTGATATGCATGATATTGTGTCTATGTTAAAAAAAGATTAAGGGAAAGTGAGGTTAGGTGTTTCCCCATGTGGTACACACAAGGGCAGTGGTTAAGCTGTAAACTGAGCTCTGATGCCCCAGGACATAAGAGTGTAGCACTTAATAACAAAACATCTTTCCTACATAATTCATTAGAGATTCCAGAGGAGGTGTGTGAGCTTCTTCACGTTATTGAGTGAGAGAACACAGCAGGAATGTCATTTGAGGTCAATAATCCACTGAATGCAATGAACAAGTAGCTGGAAGAGCAGCCATATGGCACGGGTACTCATATGCATACATGTGCACACGCCCCATACGCCCACTGACGTGCTTTCCCCTACCTTACTGTGCCTCAGTCACAGTAATTCCTTGCTTCACCTTCCCTTGAAAACCATATGAATGGGAAACTGCATGAGAAGAGAGTATATTAGAGACTATTTAAGATGGTGGCAGCCTTTCTTCAATGGGCTGTGCTAACCCACTTAATTCCACGAGAGTCAATCACTTCTTCGGTCATTTCATACACGGTCTTTAGAGAATCGTATTCATCATTGTAGGTCAGCTTCACCCTGTGGATTATGTCTTCTTATGGATGTTAATTCCCTTTTGAGTGTAATAGCTTTGTAAAGGTAGTTACACACTTCCTTCAGGACTTTCTAAGCCCCATTTTGATGTATGTGCAGAGCTTTTCAAACATCTGCTCTTTGACTGAAATGCTTCAGGCTTGGTCTCTGTTTGAAGTTTAATTGTTTTGGAAAGTTTGAAGAAATTCTTTTCTTCTGGTCTTTTTTGTTGCTGTTTCTGGTTTTGGGTTTTTTTAGGTCATGAGAAAATGAATGTCTGCTTGAGAGTGTAGTAATAGTATTAACAGTATCCCACCGGGGATGTGCAGGTAGCAGCTTTACCCTGGCAGGGGAAGGATTGAGAGTAGAAGAGTCAAGCTGCCCCTTCTGCCTCTCTTCCTGGTCTTCTGCGTCCTCACTGACTTCCCACCTCACAGCAGTGACAGAAGGTGCAGTTTGTGCTTAGGAAAGCTGGGGCCAGAGGGGCTCCCTGGCAGGAGGGAGGTGTGAAGTAGCTGCCAGGCTTTCATGCCATCAGCTCAGTGGCTAATTGTTTGCATAGCTTTGCCTTTCCCAGTGATCTTCTCCTGCCCTGTGTTCCTCATGTGGTTTCCATTAAGGTCAGGGTGAGGGGGAAGGGAAGCATGTGAATTACTGCAGTATTTACTCTCACTTATCATTCCAAAGCTCGGAGTGCTCTGTGCCACAGAGGCTGCACGGAGCTACAGGCCATGCACTAAGGCAGTGTTTGGGAGATGGTAACTGCACTGATTGAAAGGCAGGAATCTCCCTCTTCCATCCCCTCAAAAGGCCCTGACCATCTCCTTTTCTTACTGCAAGCCGCACAGGAACGCAACGTTGACGCTAACATGCCTGAGAGCTGCTTCTTCCATCCATCTGAAAGGAACGTGACAATCTGAACAAATAATCCATTAAGTAAGGCTACAATTTCCAGGTGGGAGGGAGTGGGACTGCCAGCAGAACTGGCATGAGCTCGTGCAAAATGCTCATAAAAAAGCTCGTGAGCTCTGATCTCCCTGTCTCCCCTTTGGGTGTGCTCTGTGGCTGGCCTAAGGACCAAACTGCTCGACGGATCTCTTCTTGAGAGATGACTTTTCTGGTAATTGGGGAACATCTCAGAGCATCTCAGTTGTCACTCGGCCCCTTCTTTTGCATAATATTGACAAGGTCTTTCAAGCCTTCACATGTAAAATTAGTTTCAGGTAGCCCAAGTAGGTTTTCTTTCCCCTCCTTTTCCCTTTCTCCTTCTGTGGATGAGTATTTCTTGCCTTTAATGCCACTGGCGTGGGCCACTGGCAAAGCAAATTGACGCCTGGCACTGTGGGCCTGCTGATTGGTCACCACCTTTTTACTGGAGGTGCTGCAATTGCTGGAGGTGGGAGGACAGTCCTCCCTTAGGATGGGGTCTGATGATCCTTTTCTTATATGTGGCTCCCAAGTGTGCAACTCTCCAGGTATTTTGAATGCTCCTCTGCTAAGCAGAGCTCAGATTAGAAAGGGTGCTGGATGTAGGTCAGAGACACAGACCAGCTCGATACTGATAGATGCTCAGAACTAAAAAGCTTGCAAGGGAGATGGTTACAGCCTGGCAGATCCTGGCTGGGTTTCCCTGGACAACCTCCCCATCCTTCTCATGCTTAGTCTTTACTTTGATGGACAAAAGGGCAACATTACATGTATGAAGCAATTTTCTTTCTGTTACATGGATAAGTTTCTGTTCAGGAAGGTTCAACAACTTGCATGAAAGAAAAAGCTGCCCAGAGTAAAGATGGCAACGAGGAGGGAAAAGTAGATCAAGTGGGAGCTCGTCCCTTTGACAGAAACACCTGAAAATGGGGTCCAATCTCTGTGCATATTGCAAGCCTCTGTAACACAGAGGGGTTGTTCCTGAAGAGGAGGCATTGTGTCTCCCTCCAGCCTTCTTGGGCAATGGTTTACAATGGAGCAATTCATAAACTGGCCTATCTCTGCACAGGCCAGGAAGAAGAGGGAACAACAATCAAGGAGTGGAAGGCAGAAAAGTTCAGTTTCTAGTATCTGTACAGACTAGAAATGAATCATGAGGCAGACCCAGTTCCAGCAGTAGCCTATGTATTGACTGCTTTATATCGTGAACTTCACCTTGTGGTGGCAGGAATACCCTGACGTTTCCTCTGGAACAGTTATGGAAGTCTTCGCACTCTAAGGCTAGAGTGGTGTAGTGTTCTTTGTACGAAGATTAACATGGAAGCTATTCACAAAAATGGCAGCAAGCCCAGAGCAAATTAGTGCTATGGGTCTGGAGTACATCTGGGACTTGGCACATCAGTGCTTGTGTCTGTGAAACAGTCGTGTGCCAGGATACCACTAATGGTGGGGTCACGAGTGGGTGCATCACTGGGACTACATTGTACCTGTCGGTGTCAAAGCCAGCTGGAAGCTGAAAAGAACTATCAGTGTTTTCAGCCTGTTCGTGGTGTTGGTTTCCAACTGGACTGATTTCATGTTCTTAACATTTTCAGCACAACTATGATCCTCAGTGCAATAGCACCCACATGTCCTTTTATGCTCTGTGAAAATGACTGTATGTGTAAAAAACAATCAGGTGTAAATAACTTTAGCTGTGAAGGGGGGCAGGTGGGTCTGCAACAGGCAGAAAGGACAGTACAGAGTACTGGAGGCATAGAAGCCAGGATGTCTAGGTCCCAGTCTCGTATCTGATTGCAATATTTCTCTGTTATTTCAAATAAAGATGCCTACATGCTTCTCTAATAGTCCAAGAACATCAGTCATACAAAAAAAAAAATATTGCTAAAAATACGTTGTTCTGTGAAAATCTGGTTTTGGTTAACATTACAGCTCTGCAAAACAATCTAATGAAACAAACTAATAACCACATTGGGCTAGTGATGCCTGGCTTTCTGCAATTCTCTCAAAATTGGCAAGGTTCTCTGATGTGTGCTAAGGTGTAGGTAGCTTTCAAAGGTGTTCTCATGGTGGCAGCATTTATAACAATGTTGTCTCCCACGGAGTCTCTGGTGTCTCCTGAGTCCCAAGCTCATACTGCAGTTTTACTTCAGCACAGGATGGATGCACTTGGCAGGGTTTCTCTCCTATACCCAGCCACTGATTTTTTTTTTTTTCTGAGCTTCTATAAGCTGCATAGTTTGGAGACAAAACCCTCTCTTCAATTTGGTTTAAACTGGCCAGCAGAATCAAACTTTTGCTGGGATGGTACATGGACAAAAGGAGACTGTATTTCTTAATCCTTGTTTCCTTAGTAAACCAGGCTAAAAACAACTTTGAATGAAAAATTCCAACCAGCTCCAGTCACTACTTGGCATGCCATCAAAAGTTGCTCTGCTGTAGAGAAACAGGACTTTATGGCTTCATGAAGCTTAAATACACTGAAGCCATTACTGTTGTATAGACTATATCGTTTCAGATTCATATCTTTCAGGGTCACCAACAGCAGAATAAAAAACCCAGTACCTGATAACAGGTTTTTCTGGGAATATTTCTGAGACTTTATTGGTATGCTGGGATGAAGGTGGGAGGGGATGAAGAGTGCAATATTATGGATTTTAATATTCTGGGATACATAGAAAAACACCTGCAATTTGTTAGCAAGTCAGTAAAGGTAGACCAGAAGTTTTGACATTTTCAGTAAGGTTAGGAACGAAACCCATAACTAACCACAGCTTGCGGGGAGGATGTGGTGATGGTTTGTCGTGGGCTGGGCCTGTGCCTTTCAGTGTGAGATTCTGCAGCAACCCCAAATTCCAGCACCAAAGCCTTGCACGCGTCTCACACACGGTGCACTTTCCTCTCACGTCTGCTGATGAAGATTTGCTCGGTGAAGGAGAATCTCCGAGATGAGATGCTTGCTTGCAGGTCCAAGCTTTTGTAGGAAAGAACTACTTGCACATCGTTAGTTTGCGGTGAGCCGAGTGAGCTAAGCCTGATGGTATCCCAATCCTTGTCCAGGAACCACTTGATGCAAAGATGGGATCATTTTGTTATTCACCAAAGTTTTTTGTATGTCTTCTTGCAAGCGAAGGCAGACTCAGTGCACTTTAATGGACAGTCTGGCACTATCCCAGGACTAGGCACCCTGACCAAATACTGATTCTGCCAGGAGGGGCCCTCGGGAGGAGGTGGCTGTTCTGGAGAGTGTGTTGCAGCCTCTTCCCAGTACCTCTGAGCAGCCCCAGACTGCAGGCAGGCAGGCTGCAGGCAAACAGGGGCTCTGACAGGGATGGAAGATTGCTGGCTTGCTGAGAATCAATTACATGCACTCATAGTTACTGTTTGTAGGAGGTAGGCATGCTTGGAAAGATCCTACAACATATTCCTACTTAAGAAGAATAAAAAGGCTTTATACTCAGGTGATTCAGTGGCAGAACATTGATTTCTGAAGGAAACACTTCAGTTGTTCCTCACTAAGTCTTTTGTCTGTTGTGGGTGCTGGAATTTTCAAGGATAGTGAACATTTCAGTGAATTTAGAGATTGTCATTATAAGAGGTATGTCTGAACAGCATACTTTGCTATACAGAATGTATACAATCTGCAAGCAGATGTAAGGCAGGTTTCTCACATCCCAACCTTCACCACCACATGCTGCACGGGATTTTGTTTGAGACTTTTTAGGTGGTGAAAGTTGAATGAACTGTTCTGGGTCACTCAAAATTTGTGAGAGTTTTCAGTGTTTTAGTGGTAGTTCTTTAAGCTTTTAAGTTTTTAAAGTTTTTTATAGAATTGGGAAATCTATCCACATTTTTTGTTTAAGGGTCTCCTACCTCCCTATTTCATCCAGTAGGAATGAGACTTCCAGTATCCTGAGGAAAAGCTAACTATTTTATTCATTCCTTTTTTGGGAGAAATGCACTCTCACTGGAATTCAGTCTATATGCAATTTCTCTGAATCATGATTTGGGAATTTTCTTGTGCAAAGTTTCTGTATTATAAGATTGCTTCAAGAAGAAATGTGGATTAAATATAGCCAGAGAGAATTAAAGACTTTGGACAGAGAAAAATATTATTTTATAAAATATTATTTTATAAATTTATATATTATAGAATATTATTTTATA
>VZTA01003414.1:14852-43092 GCA_013398855.1 Mohoua ochrocephala | reverse complement strand
TTTTTTTTTTTTTTTTAGATGAAGCAGACTTGTCCAAGCAGCTCAAAGTTGCCATGAGTTTCCTTTCAGGCCTGCTGCTACACAGCTGGGATCCTAGCAGTTCTGGTTGCTCTGGCTCAATCAGGGCTCCTTGGCTTCCAGGCTTCCTGCCAGGAAAATCTTTAGCATCCCAGCTGGAGCTAGGTTTGCCAGGCTCTCAATTCTGCCCACTGATCAGGTAGACAGGAGAACCTGTGAGGAAACAGGCAGATTTCTGCCAGAAAATTCAATTAAGCAAGTACATTCCCATGAAATAGTTTGATTCTGTTAAACTGGCATTTTTCAAATGGAAAACTGTTCTATCTGAAAGCTTATGTCCAGCTTTGCTCATGAGTGCATCCATCCATGAACAAAAGGTAGGTTGTGCTGGACACCAATAATTGAAATGCTTAAATCCCTTCCATCAAGAGCAGAACAGAGTAACACTTCAGTGTCTGGTTCCATTTTACCAGTTTAATTTTTCCTGCAGCCATTAAATCTTACAAGACCCCCGTTAGACAGGGATTACTGCTCCCATTAGCAGACAGAGACAGGACTGAGATAGGGCACGGAATAACTCGGTCTTTGTAGAGAGCCAGTGGAAATTCTGCAGAAGCATCCAGTCCTGACTGAGCATCTTTAGAACAAGAGTCCCTTTCCTTTAAAGGTTCTTCAGGAAGACCTGTCAGGGCACTGAAATGCTTGTGGGTTTTTTGACAGTGGCGTTCCGAAAGAGTCTTGCCTCATCCCCTTTACTCAGGGCTGAAATTGTTTGTCACACACTTTCCACGTGAATCACATTTCCGCATGGACTCTCCTGTCTGATTCTCTCAGCTGCCTCTGTCATTGTTTGCTGTCCTTACACCCTCCAGTGGAAATGGATCGCACACTCTTTTGTGATAGGTCCAGGGCGACAATTTGAATAGGAAACAGGAAAGACTGAGCACGTAGCTCCTGCTGACATCCCACTCGGCACTTCTTCTGTCACTGGCTGATTTAAGTGCTTCTTGTTGGTAACTACTGCTTTACAGATTACAACTTTGAGAGATTTCTTAACCCATTTCATCCTGATTGATGGAACATTGCATGTGAAGCGGATGCAAGACATGGGAGAAAGGGTTTGTGAGAAGGCCCTCAAACAAAATTGCATGTGTGTAATGAAACTGGCTTTATTCTACTGCTCGGATTTTGTGCTGCACCAGTTAACAGTGACATATTGATTCCTCACTGGTGCAGAGAACCGAGAGACTTTAGTGTTAAAAGCATCGAGACCCAGCTACATCAAAGATATAATTTAACAGGCTCAAAGGTAAAAGGCAAGCTCTTCTCTGGGATTGCAAGCAGAGATGAAGAAGAGTGGGACAGCTTCATGATATAACACCTTTTGATTTTTACATTGATGCAAGCTGCTACCATTCTTACTTAGTATCATCTTACAGTCACTTTGCACCTGATGTAAATGACTGCTGACAACTGATAGCTGCACCAGCCATCCGAGTATGAGGTTAGTAAGAGTGTGTAGGCAAGTAACAAAAGATTCCCTTTGTTTTCTCCTGTCTGGAGGAGAGTAGAAGATGGACAGAGACACTTGGTCTGCAAATAAAATCAGCCTCACTGTTCATTTGGTATTGCTCTTTGAGGACGAAAATCAAAATGGGTTCTGGTGAGCACGAGGTTGATTATTTCTAATTAAGATTTATTGGCTAGTTACAAACACACTACTGGAAATCAAGACATTTAGTTTGGTACAACTGCATTTTAATTTTGCCTTGCTGCATTTTGAGTGGTCTTTAAGTGGTGTATAAGTTCTGAGTTAGGTTAAATTTCCTAAATAGGATCTATCAGTTCAATGCGTTTTAGCAACAAAGCAAAATTCCTGTTTAGGGAACAGGACTCGGCAACATGTTCATAAAGCTTTATTATCCCTTCTAGAGAGGAGGGATAACCTTCCTTCCCACTCGCTGCTGTTCTCGTACCAAAAGCTGAACAGAAATGTTTTGCCACTTTTTTTTGCTTTTCCCTTTTCCTGCTTTCCTTCTAGGGGACTTGCTTTATAAACAATAATATAATAGGGCTGTGAGGCCTTGTACATGCAGAGATTGGTCCCAGTGAAGACTATCTCCTCCATATGGCAGCATATGTTTCTGTGCATTTCCTGATAGAGCAGCCCTCTCCCTGTGGCATTTAAGCATGGTATAATTAGCTGTGTACAGAAGTAGAGTGTTGATAACATTTTGCTGGAAGAGTGCCATCAGCGTGACTGTTCTTGGTATCGCTTGCCGTAAGTAACACTGTCTGTAGAGAACAGTCATTGCAAATCTGTGGGCTGCTCTTGCACACCCCGAGCTCTTTCATGATTTTATCATTAGTGGTGCCTAGAGAGCAGTGCTTTGAGTTTTGAATGCTTAACAGGAGAGAGGTTCTGGCCTGTTTGTTTAGCTATGTATTTTCTTGATTGCAGTGTGACAGGATTAAGCCCAACTGCAGATTGGCACCACAACTCTGGTGTACTCCCTGTTCCAACATACTTGCTCCCTGTTCTCTCCCATCTTCTGTTGGCAGTACAAGAGTTGAAAAAAAAAGAAAAAGTGAAAAAAAATCCAGGAATATTTCTCCTTAAAAAGTTCAGTCCCTTGCAGGGTCTCCTCTCTGCTTTCCCTATAATCAGATCTTCCTGTCTTTTTGCCATTCCATGCAGACAGAAACCAGGGATTACAGAGGACCATGCAATAACTACCCAGAGTGATATATGAAAACAAGATATACATATGTGAAAATAAGCCTGTCTCAGAGAGTACTCAAAAGCAAAGATTCAAAGAAGAATGCAGAAAATGTAGGGTCACCAATGACGAGGAGGGCAAGGCAATTTCCATCTTCCTGTAAGCAGTTAGAGGTTGGTTGATAGGATTATAACTTCTTTATCCATTTTATGCCGTTTACAATAACCTTGCATGTCCCATTACCCATGCAAGCATCCCGTAGTCTTCTGAGTATTTTTAATGTGTTGACTTCTGTGATAATTGTAGAAGCCAATCCCAACAGTTAATAATGCGATGGTCAAAATATTTTCTGATCATAAATGTCCTGCTTTTGGCTTCCTTTTATTCCATTTGTAAAATTCCTTTCTGTGCTTACACATTGCTCAGCTTTCAGCAAAGCTGCTGAGGCATGTCTGCAACATCTGTGGGGACAGAGGCAGAGAGTCAGTGCTGAGCTCTGAACCCACAGGTCTCTGCAGCACAGCGCTGTGATGGTTTCCCTGTTTATTTGCTTACCAGTAGCCCTGAGTGCTGTGACTGTGTTCCTCCTGAAGCCAAGCTGATTCCCAGCTTTGACGCCTCAGCATGCTGCACTCTCGCTCTTCCACCTCCAAGGACATCACACGAGGTGTGGGCTTGGTGTAACCATGCCCACGGTGCACTGATATCCTGCTGGTGGCTGCTCTGTGGCCACGACAGACAGCCAAACACAGCACCAGCTGCTCCAGCTGAATATTCTTTAGCGACAGAAGTAATGTCAGTTCTTCTATTCTGCAGATAGCAGGGCTGTATTATTCCACACGCAGCCACAGCAGACACCCTGCTCAACAGCCATTCTTGTGCACTGTGTTGTCATTGAATAATGCAGATGGATTTTCAAAAGTAACAAAGGAGCCAGAACTTTAGACTGGGAAAGGAGTTCTCTCTATTCCCCTGCCTTCACTTGAAATATGTCAGGGCCTCCAAAAGAAAGCTAGAGACTCACACTGGTTGTTTCAACTCAGAAGGACTTACTGAGGTGGAAGAAAGGAAGATTGAGTCCTTGAGGACCATGTAAAATCTATACAAAATCTGTTTCGTTATGAAAAGTGATACAGATTTTAGAACAGAGTCCTCAAATGTATTTTGCTGAGGTACTAGTGGCAAAGACAACAGCAGCTCTTGCTTCTGTAGGTGTACTGGAAGAGGCTTTTTTTGTGCTAGGAGTTTTCCTGTGAGTTTGAAACAACCTGTGCCTCACACCAGAGCTTGAGACCCCAAATAGTCTAGATCTTGTATGGAAAGAGAGAGTGGCAGGGAGCATATGCCTATTTCTCTGTGTTTTATCTGAAGTCTAATCCTGGGAGAAGCATCTATTTTGACACCTTGCTTGGTTTGAATTTGGAGAAGCTATGAGGTCAAATGGGTGCAGTATTTCAGTTTGTTCTCTGTTTGTTAACACCTTCTGACTAGATCAGCACCCAGGAAGAACAAACCTTATCAAATATTTTCTCTGTAGATGCAGAGAAATTTGGCCTGACCTGTTGTGGTTTTTCAGTATTAATAATGGTTTCTTCTTTGCTGTGTGTGCAAATGTGAGTCTGACTGCCTCTATGTTCTCTGTGGTAGGTACATTTGCTGGTGTTGTGTGTTAATCCTAGAGTTTGTGTAATTTTTTTTCACTTTATTCCCCAGCCCTCTTGTAACTCTAGAAGCTGAGAAAATTAACTTTTGGAGAAAGTATGGCTGCAATCTCTGTAACAACAGAACAGAAAAAATGGTTGAAAAGTATAAAATACTTCATTTTGTCAGAGGTTGTCAGTTCCTCAGAAAACCCCAGGGGTGCATAAAGTTCTGCCTTTTGCTAGCAAAATCACTAAAGAGATGCCTAGGATTTGTGAAGCCAGAATAGAAAAAAACAATGTTTTGGGAGTGTCTGCTGGGACATTGACTGGAAAGCTCAGGAAAGGCAAGGTCAAGTCCTCCATGTGTCCTGTGGCTGTGAAGCAGGAATGCTGGCTATTTGGAAGTAATTGGAAAAGCAATCTGTGCCCCAGCTCTCACCCTCACTTGTGTTAGTCTGAACTACTGGTGGCGAGCAGCCAGGAGTGTCCAGCCACACTTCTCTTCACTCTCCACTTCACTTCCCCGGCACTCTCTTCCCCACGCAGTCTTGCACCAGAGTGCAGGGGCTGTTGGGTTCCATCTGAGGCACATTCCTTGGTCGCAACATGGCAGTCACCGAGGCACAAAGAGATTTCCGGCTTTTCTGACCTGCAGTCTTGACAGGAAATACAGTGGGGGGAAAGATAAAAACAAGAAGAGAGCAAGTGAGGTTTTCTCAAGCCAGGGCTTCCCTGCCTTGAGTTGGTGCAGATAGAAGAATGGGAGGAAGCAGCCTGGAGAGGCAGGCTTCTATTAATAACCTTGTTTATGTGATCCCAAGGCATTGTTAGAGGAATTTCTGCAGGCTGCAAGTTTCTTCTCTTGTTGCTTAGGATTTACCCACCTCACTTTTTTACTTTACTCCAAACAGAGAATTAGCAGAGAGCACTTCTTTGGAAGAGACTGCCTTTATCTCCCTTTCCTCCACAACCTTTGGTGTCCTCTAAATAAGCATGAACATCCTCACATTGCCTCATACTTAGAGCTAAAAGAGCCTTCCTTTTTAGCCGTAGTCCCAGTTGAGAAGATTCCCTCCTTTCCTCTGCAGAGCAAAGAATGTTGGCATGAAATTGCAAAAGCCTTTCCGTGCCAGCTCTTCCCTCACCTGTGCTATTTGCAACCAGTGTTTCCTTTAAGCTCTCCCTATTTGTTCCCACCATTGCAAGCATTCAGAGAGGAATTGTGGTTGTTTGTTCCACATCCTTGTGAACCGCCATTGTTTGAAGCAGCCGTGGACAAAGGCTTGGAGAGTTAAAAAAGAACATTCACCGGTAATTTTTGGCAGTACAGTAGAGCTGGAAAGTGCTGCTTTTAGATAGTGGTGCCTACTGTTTAGTGGGATATATTGTAAAGCAATGAGTTTGGGCCCTCTTCAGCCCTCTCAAAACAAGGCATCTGTGATAAACTAGCTGCTATCCTTTTATTTCCCTTTTGCTCTGTCCCCTTCTCAGGACAGTGATATATTCTACTAATGATTATATGCAAAAAATTTTTCATTGATATGACACAGCGATGCTCTAAACAAGTAACAGAGTGTCTCCAGATCACAGATCCTGAGGAGCCTGTGAGTATCCTTTATATCTGCTGCTATCAGACCAATCCTTCCACACCAGAGCAAAAGGAGTTTTAACCCTTCCCAGTGAGTGACTGAGGGGATGCAGACGTGCACAGCTGTTCTTGAAATGAGCATCTGAGCTTGGTAAGAAGACTGCAATCTTCAAGCTGCTGCTGAAGAACTTTGAATGCAGTTGAATGAGATGGGAAAGATATTTACTTCGGTGCTGTTAGGATGGAAGAGCTTTTCTGCAGGGTTTGTATTTTTTATTTTTTTAATCTTTGCTTTATATTTTATTGAGATACTTTCTGTATTAAATTAAATGGGCAACTGCATTAATTCAGACAGGCAGCTTCCAGGAGCGGTCCCACGGTCACAGGAGTTTCTCTCTGCATTAACATATCTATGTTTAAAGCTAGGCCATCTCAGCAACTTTTAGAGTAATGTACTGTATAATTTAACAGATAACAGAAATGGCACAAAAAAAGAGAGAGAAGGGAAGGAGAGCATATTAAGAAAACCCTTTAAAAGACTGCATTTTCCCCAGAGCACCAAAGGGAAAACCCTACAATACGCTCATAGCCCCAACAACTATGTAAATTTGTGCCACTTTGAGGTCTGCTGGCAGCAGCTTCTCTTCAGTTTTGAAAAACTCAGAAATCCGAAGGCTGATCCAGCTGTTTGAGAATGGAGGCAAGAAATGGCACAAAAAAACAAACATGCTATACAAAGTGCCTCTGTTGTCTGGTGACCAGGCTTGTACCTGTGGTTTGGTATAGTGCGAAAGATGAAGGCCACGCAATGTGAACTGAAGCCACACCTACAAAGTTAGAATCGTCTGGTAAAGCAATTTTTTTTTTTTTTTTTGCCACGTGCCTCCAGCTGCAGCCAGTGCAAAAGATTTTCAAAGGAAGACAAATATGTCTGAGTGCTGCCCTTGACTCAGTGGAGTGAGTGGGTGGCAGATATCTCAGGAATTCTTCTGTGGCGATACTTAAGACAATTTTAGAGTGCACCTGTAAAGATCTGGGATATCAGAAGTCTCATGTGTGTCCTCCCGTGTGCCTCCTAGGAATTCCCCACATCCTAAAGGAATTGACTGTCTGAAAGGTTTATAAAAGAGCCCTTCCCCTACAGCCTCTGCAGCCCTCAGCCAGAGCAACTGTTCTGCTGGGGGCTGTGCTCTGTGCCTAGGCCCACAGGGAACCTCTAGGAAAATCCTGCCTTCCCCCTGCAAGTAATGAGTAAGTGCTGGAGGCACTTTCCTGTATGTATTGATGCTATGTCCTTTGAAGCTGCAGTTCCCACAGTGCATAAAGGCTGTATCCCTCCCTTTGATGCCAAATGAAGGCTAGGGTCACTGTATTTGACCTCAGCAACTCAAGGTTTGAAATGGAACAAAAAAGAGTCAGTAACCACTCGAAGTAGCCCATGAGGTTTGATCTTGTCTAATGTAATACTCCATGACAAGAGCTTCCACTGTTGCCGGAGCAAAGAGTGTGACATACAACACGGGCAATCTCAGTTCCTCACAACAGAGAACTGGGGCAACCATAACTGTAGAGACTCAGTGATAAACATCTCCTCCTCTCCTGTCTGTAAATCCCTTCAATGTGATGAAATTGCCACTACTGGTCCAGTAGCAGACTGTGTAAAGCCATCTGGCAAAATTCAAACGAGTGGGATTTTCCCCTTTGTGCAAAGAAAATGCCCGTGCACCAAACTCCACGGTGTTTCCAAAGGGTTTTACATGGGAGAGGGCTGTACAGGGCTCCTTCTCCAGCTGCTGGTCTAATAACTAGCAGTGCTGACTTTCATTTCTTGAATAAATCATTCCCATCTGGGTGATGATGCTTCCCTGGACTGTGGCATTATGCCATCTCATTTTCCATAAGCCAGGCTGCAAACACAAAAGACTCTGGATTGCTGGCCAAGTGTTGAACAAGGAGAAAATCAGCAGGTCTAATGTTGAAATTATTGATATTATTTTAAAGCAGTCTTGTAAATACAGTGGAATTAGTCCTGTCATCTCAGCCAGAGCAATCAAAAGAGTCATTAAAGTTTAATAAAGTTGAGTGATTCATCTTTTGCTGTAATATTTTCAAATAATTATCCTACTTAAGATTTAAGCTTCTCAAGAGTGTAGAATCCATGCAGATGTGAGAAGGGCTGAGAAAGTTTGAATCCAGTGTTACCTCCTGCCACCTACTCTCTTCTAAACTTTGTACCTTTTTTTCCTACTGATACTGCTTTGCAGTATTGAGAGTTACAGGCTCATTCCTGGTTACCATGTTCAAAAAGTTGCAAAAACCAGATGAGTGCTTGGCCTAAATTGTCCGGGATCTCCTCTCTGACAACCCCCCATCACACCATGCCTCCTTGTACCCTTCTGGTGGCAAACATCCAATATCCAGGACTTCTGGGGAACACGGCAGTCCCATCACACGCGCGGTGATGCAAGGCACAGCGCTGCCCGGAGCCAGGTGTGGAAGCCAGCCCAGGGACACTCAGAGTGTGAGAGAGGATGTAGCTGTACACCTCGGCTCTCTGGCACAGCAGATGGTAGCAGCCACTGTTGTGGTGTGTTCAATGGTTAGATGTTTCCAGAGCCTCAGGCTGCTGCTTTGCTTGGCTGAATTCCTCTTCATGAATGTTTGCTTTTGAAAGAGATTTATTTGGAAGGGAGGAAAACATGGCACAGATAACTGTAGTCACCAGAAGAAAGGAGTTTAAAGGCAGGTCCTTCTTTCTATCAACAATAAAAAGACTCAGCAGGTTAGCTATTATATCTGTGTATTAAATAAAGGCGTTCACTGTGAGCAGAGTGTGCACACTTACTTCAATTCAGCTGATAGACACTCATTAAGCTGTAGTGACTAATTTACTTGCAATTGTTTCTCCAAGCCCTAAAGCAGAGGCTTGCAAACTGTGCTAAAGCCGCACCTTCCTTTCCCTGGCATAGAAGGAAGGGCTGAGACACCAATTTGTCAGAGACAGGAAAAATGGCCTTGGCTAAAACCTGAGCAGTTAAAAAGTACACCTTAGATCCCAACTAGGCATTTCAGCTTTTGCTCAACCCAAACAGGAGTTGAGTTCATAGGAAATTTTGGTCATGGGGTCAAAATGTGCTTTCCAAGTTTTTCTCGCTGTGTTATACATAATCCTTGGTGATGGATCACTGGACAACATCCCCATATCTATTTCGCTCTAATGGAGACTTCTCCCAGAAGGAATCCTATGTGCTTGCTTTGTGCCCAGGCTGAAATAACATTCCTTGTAAGATGGGCTTTTTAACAGTGAAAATCTTCACTGTTTACCAAGAAGTGGGACCAGGCATCTTGATAAAGACCAGCCAGCTTATCTCGTTCCTCAGCACCCCAGAGTGGGCAAGAGACAGGCATATGCCCAGACCCTGGAGTGCAAATCAGCATCGCAGTAATGACTCCAGCTACTTTGATAATGATTGTAACACACAAGGACTAAGAAGTGACTGAAGAGCAGGTGGAGTGGCTTGTTCAGACCCCGTCTCAGCCATTCTGCTGTCTGCTGTCACGGAGGCACCAGCCTGGCTGGATATGATTAACCACTTATAGCTCTTTCTTCGCACTGATGGGAAGTGATTCAGAACTGCACTTCTCCCCTTTGAGCGAAGTAGAGAAAGTGTGCAGAGATAATAGGCACCGCCCTGTTTTATTTCCTGATGGCTCCACAAAAATTGAACTGCCTGTGAAAAAGCATTCTACCAGGAATGAGGGAGGATTTGGCTTTAAATCACCCTGGTAAGGTGCTTTAAATCCCTAAACTACATGGTCAGATATATCTGTCTTAACCATGGCAGTCAGGGACTCAAATATGAGGTATCTTTCTTTGAGAGCTGTGCATCTGCTCTGCTATTCCATGATTATCTAATATTTGAAGCATTGGACTGATAATGCAGGAAAAACACCATTCTCTCACAGGGACCATGTACTTGACCCTTAGCTAGAGAATTTTGCTTTTCACCGGGGAGATGGCATCTTTCCGGGCAGAATGGAAAATCCCTTTCTGGGAAAAACTGGTTCCTCACATGTCAGACCTTTGTGTTAAGACAGAACTGAGATACATCCATTGAGTTCACACAGAAATTAAGCAGCACTGAATTGCAGTTATCCAGCTTTCCAGTGGTGGGTTACGTTCGGATTTGGAAAGCACTGCCTTCAGTGAAAATGGAAGTCTATTGAGGCAGCCTCTGGACACGTGCATTTCTGCATTTCCAGTGCCTAAATATTTGCCATTTCCCACACGGGGATGCTGACATGGCATTAACTTTCTGCAAACATTCCCTGAAATGGCAGTCTGGGGACATTCAGCAAAAGGCTTAGTCTGGGTTATGGAACTGAGTGTGCTGTGCTCTGATGCTTGAATCAGCAAGAGAAAGGTTTAGGTCCATTGTCTGCACACAATTATTTTTTTTTACTTTGTGCAACACATGTGACTCTGCCAACTATATGCAGAGTAAAAGCTTTCCAGAGCAGTTTTAGGGTTTTCTCTTCATTTTCAAATGTAGAAAAAGACAGCAAAAAGCAGCTGAAGATGGTAGTCCAAGATTAAAACTTAGGCTCAGCTTCTCGGTTCAGTAAGGGGATTTGCTGGATAGCTCGTACCCTTGTACCTTGATTTTCTCCTAGCAGCTCCCATAGTTCTGACTTTGATGCTGTCCCAGCATATTTTGCTTTCTTTTCTCTCGCCAGGAGGAAGAACATTTTGTCAGATGGAGTTTGGTTTTTTACCTCCATTGAGGGGTGGGGTAGAAAATGCAGAGTTGGAAGATTCAGCAGGAACAGCAGGCACCAAGCCTTTTCCTCCCTGATAAGCACCACGAAAAGGAAATTATCTTGACCCCATAGAAGAGTGGCTGCATCATGCAAAGTGCCTGGAAGTCCTTGGCCAAGCAGCAGCAGAAAGGTAGCATAGAAACATTCCTGCTGTTCACTCAGAACTGCTCCCCATGTGTTCGACTGGCTTTTTCAAAAAGCAGAGACAGATCTGTGTGATGCTCAAGAATTTACCCCCACAATTCCACAAGAACAGAGACAATTGTGCTAGGAATTGCATGCCCAATATTTATGTTCCAGGAAGAGATGAGAAGAGAGAGTGCTTAGCAGTGCTCCCCATCCCCACCTCTTCCTGTATCCTTAGCTTCCATATAGTGGTGTCTGTTTATTTGACACAATCCAGAAAATGTAAACAGTTAGTTTAAAATTAGATAGAAAACCTCTAGGGGAATGATGAAATAGAAACATCGTAGATGGCTGCCCTTATGATGTATGTTCACTTAGTAAAAGAGGCACAAAGATGAATGCAGTGGCTTGTTTATCAGTCACTAAGTGTATGTGAACAACTTGATGAAGTGACAGGAGCATGATGTGCCACTTGCCAGCAGTCTGCAGAGACTGCACCCTCCGGTGTCCCTGCCCAGTGGAGTGGAAGGTGGAAGTAGATGACCTTTTTAAGGTCCAGTCCCACCAAAATGGTCCTATGATTCTATAACTTTGGGAAATTAATTTATTGACAATTAAAATGTAAATGTAATTGCTAATTTGGGTAGTGGAAAACAAAAAATGCCAAGCATTAAAACAGCGCCTTCATCTGCTCTTGCTCACGCTCAACTTCACTCCTTCATTCCAGACTCCTTTACTCTCCCTAGACAGCACAGAGGGGATTTGGGCTATGATTAGTATGTGGTGGTTTCTCTCTGTTGCTCATTTTTGTCTGATACTTTTTCTTTGCCCTGGTTTGGGTTCTCCATGGGCTGCAGTTCCTGTCAGGAAAATCTGGTCCTGTGTGGCTCTTGTGTGGGCTCTCACACAGGCTGCAGGGAATATATGCTCTGCTACCATGGAGCACCTCCTCCTCATCCTCTTCCTCTGACTTTGGTGTTCCCTCCGCTGTTTCTCGCTCTTTCTGCTCCCTGCCGTCTCTGTGGCATTTTCTGCCCTTTCCTAAATACACCCACCAAAATGGTCCTCCAGCTTGGCTGCTGGGCTCAGCTGTGTCCTGGCGTGGGTCTGTGGTGCAGCTCTCTCCCGCTGGCTGTGTCCAGCGTCACCTCTTCCCACAGGGGCACCCACAGGGGCAGCCTCCCTCTCCCCACTGCCAAAGCCTTGCCACCTACACCCAATACAAGTGTACTGGGTATTTTAGATCTCCAGCCACCAGAAGTAATGGCTGTACAGGCTCCAGGAAAGGTCAGATGTATTTGCCCTGGCCTTCCCCTGTTTGCTGATAAAAAATTCCCCTCCTGCCTCTTGGTCCTGTATCATATTACTGCATGGAAAAGGACAACTCCAGAACTGAGAAGCTGGTTCTGGGACTGAAGTGAAGTCCTGAGGTTTTTGTGTGGGGTTTTTTCTCCATCCACTAACCATACCAGAGCCACCCTCACTTGTTGCTAGGTGATATTTTCCTTATGTGGAGTCATAATTTTGAATGAGAAGTGGCCTGAGCAGTGAACCTTTGAGAGAAAAAGCACGGAAAGCTGTGTACAAGAGCTGATGAATCCAGGGAAGTGAAGTAGGGTGGAGACAAGAGGAATATGCCAGTATCATGATGGGAATGATGATGAGCAAACTTTTCCCAAATTGCCTGATAGCAAATGTGTAGGATGAACACAGGTCTTTGGATCTACTGAGGCAGAAGACTGAAGATTTACTGACATCTGAACCTTGGATCCCTGGTGGGTACAGTTATCCTCTTACCCTTCTTCAATTACACTTCCTTTTAGCCTGTTTTCAATCCACCCCTCCAAAGTCATCACATCCCAGTAACCACCAAGATTTCCTTGTCATGCTTATCTCTTGGCTGGTGCTTCAGCTGTGAGATAAGATCTTTGGGGTGAGAGGACATTGTTTTCATTAGTGAAATGCAGGGAAGTGTGGCACAGTCCACAATTTAAGATTTCAAGGGGATGCAACATTACAAAGAGGAGACGAATCCAAACTCCCTGTCACTCTGCATCCCTATATCCACTCACTGGGATCTACCACATGGGTCCCAAAAACCTTGTCATCTTCAACTGAAAATTCATAAAAGGCAAATGTAATTTCTAAATTGAAAGCTCATGGAAGAGCAACACTGAGAAAGCAGCCTGCCAAGCGGTGACTGTGCAGATAATGAGGGAAACGAACCTGACCCCTTTGGAACTCCCTTATGCTCTTCTCTCCATCCAAACCCCAAAAATGTAATGGCATGTCTGTGGCAAGGAAACAGTAAATTACTTTTTTTCCACCCTGAGCTGCAAGCTGCAGCAATCAGACCCCTGGGAATTCAGACTTCTTCTCCAACTCAGCTGGAAGGATTAATGCAGCAGACTTGAGGGGGTTCCGCTTCAAATCCCAGCTCCCTTGCCTGCCTAATTACTTCCATGTGTATTTGTGCAAGGCTGCATGTTGTCTGGGGTCTGCAGGTGGCACAGTGACCTTTGGGCTATAGGTGCACTCTCCATACCTCACCATATGTTACACGAGTGAGCCAAGCAGTGAGAAGGCAACTGTTAAGCATCCATGGCCAAGCAATCGCTCTCCGTACAGTGACTGATGGATTCGGTTTCTCTACCCTCACTTCTCCTTTATGCTTTCTCCAGCTGTGAAAGAAGAAGGCATTTCTGGCCTTAGTTTATAATGTTTAATTAAAAAGAAAACTTTCATGCAAAGATAGCTTGTTTCCACAGCTTTGATGTTGGTGCCTGTGGGAAATAGATGAGCTGGAACTGCATTCTGGGTAACAAAATGCAAATGAGCAACTTCAAGCATTCTTGTGAGTTTTTCAAATCTCAAAATCAGAAGAGCCAGATCAATATATTTTCCCAGTGAGTTCTGTTGTGCTGGTGCACTTGTACTGCTGATAGTACTGCTTTCTCCAGCTTTCTTAAAGGCCTTTCCAGAAGTCTCCTCAGCTGCATTTTAGTTTGCTCTCAGTGAGGCAGCTGCGCCGTTGAGTGAGTTCTCTGTAGGGAATGTTGTGTTTGCAGGGAAAAAGAAGCAGCAGTGGGTGAAATTCCACCCATGATTGCTCCAAGGGAGCACCCTGCCCCTGAGGAAGCATCAAGCTTTGCAACAATTTCCAGTCGTTCCTTACTTACGATGGGATTGGGTAAGAAATTCCTCTTTGGTTTTTGCCCTTTTTCATCTTCACGAAGTCTGACAGAAAAAAAAAGAAAAAATGCGAACATGTATTTTAGAGAATGTGGAAAACCTGTCAAGGGCTTTTGGGGCAAAGGAAGTGGTTCAAAAGAATGGCTCATCTCAGAAGTTTGGAGTGCTGGCTACTGGTTCCAGTGGGATAATTCACATCTACTACACAGGGATATGTATGTCATGCCTTTCAGGCAGCCTGGAATAGAAAACGCGATAACTTCTAATTTATGTTTTTCAGCAGTTTCTTCAAATATATTCTGCTAAGATTTCTGGTCTAGCTTCACAGGATTTCTCTTTTCACAGTTTTGTTAAACTCACCTAAGGCATGTGTTATACACTGAAAACAGATGTATAAAGGCTGTATAAAGGGAATATGTTCACTGCCTTTGACTCTTCCTGGAATTAATTCTTGCCCCTGGCTCACCTCCTTCCTGCTGTTAGATTGCCTCCAAGAGGGAAAAGGCTGAATGAGAAGGACTGCCCAGTGGAGACTGCCCTCAGTGGGAATTGCCATGGGAGAGAGCTCAAGCATCCTGCTGTCTGGATGACCAAATGGAGGAAGTCTTTTGGGATGGGCTGTGCTAAGGAAGACCGATTTTTTTCCTTAGTGTCTTTGTAGCCCCGATGGCTACCCAGTTGAACAGCCCTGATTTGAAATTCCTATGTGTGTCACTGGTCCTACGGCGTATCTCTGGAACGGGTCCTCAGTGTACTACACAAGAGCTGTCTTCAGGCAAGCCACCAGTCCTCCAGATCTGAGGGCAATGTTGTTTGAGCCCTCTCGCACTTGCACTGTCTCTGATCCTCTTCTACCAGGCTTCCTCTGGGAACAACCTTAGGAAGTCTGCCTAAGATGTTCTGCCTAAATTATGCTGTTCTCCATCTGTGTCCCAAAGCAAAAGGGCACCTCTGCTGAGGACTGCTGGGTAGGGACAGCCACCAGCCTTCCCTCTGTGTCCATGTCCTGTGAGCTAGTGGGGGTCGTGGCTGGTCTCTTCTGCCTAAGAGAAGGTGGTGCATGGGAGATGTGTCTGAATAGGTGTCAGGGGTGCCCAGGAATTTCTGACAGCCTCGGCTCAATGCTTGGTGCACTGTGTTAGAGGAGGGTTCCCAAACATGTGTGCGCTGTTTATGATGGCAGTAATGGGGACAGCATCTCTGTCTGCACCGATCTGCCAGCAAAGACAGCTCCCTTTTCCTCGTCATAGCTGGGTTCTTCCTCTGGACAAATGGGGTGGGGAATCCCCCTTTGATGTGGGATTTCTTTTCGCTGGCGTGCATCCTGGGACAGATGTAGCTGATCAGTGGGCCCCAGAAATGGGAGCACTGACAACTTCCCTGTGGTATAAAGGAAAAATCTTCCCATATGGAGTGGCTGAAGTGATTCAGAGCCTTCCAGCCAAGATGCTGTGCTTTCTGCTCTGGTGATTTACTGAAGTGCTTTAGGTAGCGGGGTTTGTCCAGACTGCATATGACAGTACACTGCATCACCGCTGTGCATGGTAAAAATGGAATGAGTCAAGGTCACACAAGCTTTCTTCCTAGGACTTCAACTGAGGCATTCTTCCCCTTTCCTTAAGGGCTCAGCAGTGGAGACAGTGAGAAAACTGGATGAAAAAGCACTGCGGAGGCACTGTAATGGTCCATTTGATACAGGCCCAAATCAGTGATTCCCTCTGTTCTGCAGGGTGTCAGGGTCCCCGCTCCCCTTGCAGACCAGATGGGGTCCTGATGATGCCCTGATTGTGTTTGTGGGTAGGCTGAATTGGAGGGAACATACGCAGAGGACAGCGTCTGACTAGATTAGGGCCGTTTCCATCCATTTGTTTTCAAATGCACCATGTTTGGTTTGGGCCATGTGGGGTTTGTTTGATAAAGGAAGAACCATGCTAATTGAATTCGCTGGGTCAATGGCAGTTCACCCGAGGGGGAGGGCAAGGACTCTGCTGGAGGGATCTGCTATTAAGACAGGAAACTGCAAGAGCTTGGCTTTTCATCCTGGCAAAACTCATGGGTCTTATCCCCCAGTGAGCCTCGCGTAACAGTGGGAATCCCAAGGCCTCAGAAACTCACTGCGTTATAAAGGTCTCTGCCTGATGCAGGAGGATAAAATGAGCTCAGGTTGTGCCTCTGAACTGCTAGTCCAGTTTTGGTCATGAAGAAAGGACCAAAGCTGGCTGAAGAAAACTCCTTAAGCATTTCAGGGCCAGTCCCTTCCCCTTACAAACCTTAACAAAAGGAGTCTGGTGAGCAGCAGCAGCTCCCCTTCCAGACTCCCTTAGCACAAAGGCTCTGTATGCCTGTGCTAGTTGTGAAGAGACTGAGGAAGTGAGTGGAAAAAATCAGGCAAATAGGGAAGAAAAAAATTAATTTGTGTCTCTGCCACAGACTGGAGATGGGATTACTATGACTAAAAGCAACAAGTGATGCAAATCATTATTTAAAAAAACTCAAACGAATGAGAATAGCATCTTTCATTTATCTGCTGGAAATTGCCACAGGCTATGTTCAAAGGCAAAATCTATAGCTCTGCGTGTGCATTCTAGTGGGGAATATTCCATCTGCCCCAGTAACCTCTCTTAATAGTCCCCACTGGCTTCAGGGGAGGCTGGCAGTGTTCACTGAGCATGGCTCTTGTCTGATGTGATTGCCCTACAAATGGGAGGCGAGTGGAGAAGCAATGGGGAGTCCCTAATTACTTCCACAGAATATAAATCCATGATGGTTTTGACAGCTTCTGGAGCTGAGGGCAGTATCCCACTGCCTGGCACACCTCGTGTCAGAGAACAGCTGGCTGCAGTCCCACCTTCATCAACAGCACCATCAACACCCCAGGAGGAAAGGGCAAGGCAGGAACATGTGAACAGCGTGACACTTGATGGAGAAATTGCCTATTAGCTATAGCAGTTCTGACCTTATGGATCCTGAGGCTCTGACACTACCTGAATTGCAGTGAATAGCTATGCCTTTCCTACTTGGCCTGTGATTTGTGCTCAGTGCCTAATGCTCCTGTGAAAGGCATGGCCTTACGCATGTTGAGA
The DNA here is from genome assembly GCA_013398855.1 of Mohoua ochrocephala. Lineage (NCBI taxonomy): Eukaryota > Metazoa > Chordata > Aves > Passeriformes > Acanthizidae > Mohoua > Mohoua ochrocephala. The sequence continues at coordinate 25,901 of VZTA01003414.1, read as the reverse complement.
GGATGTCTTGTTATTGGACTATCGCATTAGAATGTGAAGGTGTCGGTCACCCGTTCGTGAGGACTCAGCCTCATTAAAGCGGTGGATAAAATTAATCTCCAGGACAAATCCTGGAAAATGGCATGCCGTAAGTCTGTACTCCTTTTCCTCCTCCACAACTGCCCTTTATAGTCATCCTGCTAAAGGAAGCGAGCTTTAATGAACATGCCTGATTGATGAGGAAACCTATTGTGAACAGAAAAACAACACTTCCTTCTGCTTACTTTGGGAGCTGTTACATCTTCCTCAGGTACACTGACATATTCCAGTGCACATATACAGGTAGCAATAAGTCGCTTTGCTGTAGTTTTATCTTGAGTTCAAGCAATGTGTTATGACAAAGCATTCGTATCACCTAATGGCACCTGGAAGGCATTGTTGAGGCAAAACTACAGTGTTACAGATTCATAGAATGGTTTGTGTTGGAAGGGACATTAAAGATCATCTCGTTCCAGCCCTGCTGCCATGGGCAGGGATGCCACCCACTAGACCAGGTTGCTCAAAGCCCCATCCCACCTGGTGTTGAACACTTCAATACGTGCAGCAGCTGTTGCTGCATATAGTAGCCCAGTATCTATCACAGAACCATAGCATTGTTTAAGATGGAAAACACTTTTAAGATCATCAAGTCCAAACAAGGCAGTGGAATTGGGCTGGTACCTCCTGTTTGGAGGGCACTTCAGTGCTGTCTCTAGGAGCAGCAGTTGTTCCAGGGGATAGGATTAGTGGTTGCTTGAATATGAGATCAGGGTGCTACAGGAAGAGGGTCTTGCTGTTGTTCTGAGAAAATTGTTTTAGTGACACGTATTTTAGTGACAAACAAGAATGCTCATGTCATCCATTTATGTAACTGGTTTGTAGCCTTTTTTCCTGTAAGAAAAGATTATTGCTAAGTTCACTGACCAAAATTAAACTACTGAATCCATGCAGCTTCTTGAATATGTATATAAATCCCATTCCGAATCACACAGTTTGGGCACATCTCTAATGTAGTGGAGTTGCTTTAGTTTTTACTGAAATGCGGCTTTTTTTGAGCAAATCACAGTAGACTGGCAAAGCAGTGTTAAATGACACTCTGGCAGGAAGTAAAGAGGATAATATTTCACTGAAGGAAAATTGCAGGAAGTCAGTAGAATGTCTGTTATCTTAGCTGGAGCTGGCATTTGGCCTGGTTCTAAAGATAACACCTTTTTTTTCCTCCAAGACTTGTCACTTGCTGCTTTATGACCAAGTATCTTGATTAACATCTCACTCAGAACACCTCCAGCTGCAGAGCATCACCAGTGCCTGGGGGTGATTCCAGGCTTCTCCATGGAATACAGAAAGCTGAATTTTTCAGCCCCCGAGATGAGGGACTGGTGCGAGTCTGCTGTTTCCACAGGCAAGAGAAGAGCGGCAGGAAGGGGTGCAACCGTAATCGCAGGCTGAAGTGGCGAGCACAGGGGAATTGGGATTGCTACAACCACTGCTGCCAGACACCTGAGACAGATCAGGCAGGTGTCTGCTGCATCTGTTCTGAATAACTCTGACTTCTGTCTGAGCAGCCACAGCCACAGCCAGACTGCCTTTGCAGAGCTCCCACAGAGACTAAGCAGGCACCACGGTGTTCCTGAGGACATTGCTGTCCTAGGCAACTCTCTGTTTCTGTACTTCCGTGACTGGCATCACACTGAAGTTGTGAATTCTCATCTGGCATGAAAGAAGAAAATCACATCTGACTCATAGCAGATGTTGAGATCTGGATTTATTTTCCAAGGCCTAGTCAGTGCTAGAAGCTCCTTGATTTCCAGGATCTAATGGGACTGCTATCCCCAAAAGACGAGTGCAAAATGTGTACAATGGTCAGTTGGATGCTTCTGATCATTTTTAGCAAGTACAGCAAATAGTTAATTTTCTAAATTGTCGATGATTTTGTTGTGAAATGCACACTGCGTGTCATGCTGAGCACTAAGCAAATACCACTCTTGCTTCATAAATGGTTGATGGGGTTACCAGGAAAAGTTACTTGTCAAGGGACATGCATTTACTCTGCAGCTTGGAAAGTAAAAAGGTTATCTCTCCAGCTGATGTTCTTGTAAATCAATTTATGACCAAGTCCCTGCTGACTTTGACAGGCTGTGATGTGAACCTACAACTTCTCCTGGTGGCTGAGGGAAGTTGCCTCATTTCTACCACAAAAATCTCTACTGACCTTGACAGCAACTGATCTTGGATGAGCGATAACAAAAAGTTTAGAACGAGAAGTTTCGCTGTTTGTGTATTTTTGTTCACACTCCTCTTCTGAACTCGTTTCCTAGTTTCCTTGAACTTCTCTCTCTCTGTGTTGCCAAAACATCATGTGTGCATCTGGGAGGCTTTCCAACTCTCAATTGCAGAAGTGGGTCAGTCCTCATCCGTGCACATTTACAGTCTTTAGCAGATGCCCCGGCGCTCCGCACAGCACTCGGAGAACTTAAGCGGTGCTGTCATAGCCTGTTGCTCTCAGAGGTTCACAGTCTTGCCAGCCAGCATTAACTCTTACATTTGTTCTCTCTGACTGTCTGTCTACAGAAAGAGATCTTGTAATGATTGCCCAGCTAAGGATGAATTATTAATTTGAGATGCTGAAGGAGATTTGTGTCAGAGCCCAGCTTTGGATGGGTGACTCGCACGGAGCTTAAAAGCATCTCTAGCTCATCCCCCTGCCTCATTCCGCATTCTGTGCCATTTCTCTCACTGCCTCAGGGCAGAATGTTTCAGAAAGTTGGAGTGGGAATATTTTTATTCATCCTGTTACATGAAGTTAATCTCGTGTAGCAAAGCAGCTGTGTAATGTTTTGTATTAAATCTCATGTCTTCCCTTGGGTATGATTAAAATTCAGGTGAAGGGTTTTTTTAATTTTATTTTATTTCCCCCCTCCCAGGGCTCTCAAGGGGCCATTAGGCTTCATTCTTAATAGCTTGCCATCCCCTTGCCTCTGCTCGTCCTGCTGCACACACAACTGCACTTGTCTGACTGATGAAGGGTGAAGGCTCTTTAGTGGCTCGTGCACATGCTGCACATTAGTGAAGACATTTCTAGCTCAGGTGAAGGGATGGCTGCTCCCTGGCACATTGAATAAAGCCTTGGTTGGCAAATTCTCTATTTGCTTGATTATAGCCCTGGAACACAGCAAATCCCAGTTGGAAGGAGACCAGCTGCTCTACCAACACCCTGGGCTTCCCAAAACTATTGCTTCATTTCAGTGGCTGTTTCCAAGAAAGGCAGTTTCCATTCTTATCCTTTCTAACGTGTCATTGCTTTTGCTTGCAACAGAGGGATTTGCCCCCATTTGTCAGTTTAAAGAGAAAAACCTCTTCTGACTTCCTGTGACCCCTGTTTCTCCACTCACTCTCGGCTTTGTGTCTTTATCTGTGGAACCAAAATGAGATCGCCTGGAAGACAACATAGAGACCTGATAGGGAGGGAGGGAGGGAGTGGTTATCACAGGGATACACAGGGGAAAATAAAGAATTGAAGTGCTTCAGAGAACACAACAGGGCTGGAGATAGTGGGAGAAAATGAGCCTAGAGAAGCGGAGGCGAAAGCGGGAGAGCGAGATGTACTGGGAAGGAAGAAGAGAGAAATGTACAGGCTGGGTTGTAGGCTGCACAGAAGGAGCTAACCCGAGGGCTTGCACCACTTCTTCCCCTCTGCCCCTCTTCTAGAGCAACCGAAACCATCTTAAAAGCAGTGCTGCAGAAGCGGTTTGGGCAAACTCCTGTTTCCCTCTAAATCCCCTAATCTTGACTCTGCTGTACATTTCCAGAAAATCCGGTTAACAATTTCCCCTTAAGGTCTTTAACCTTCACAGCCACTTCTGCAATTTGGTACCACAGCCAGGAGGACAGAAAGTGCCAAAACGTGGCATGAAAGGTTGCGCAGAGGGGCTGGACACAACAAGAGGGAAGAGCAGGAAGCTTTAGAGCCTTTGCCAGGCTTTCCACAACTCTCAGGTTTCAGGGGCTTGGTGGATTCAACCTTCCAGTGGACTGTAAGTCTACAGGACTAGTCTTGGGGATCTTTCAAACAGAATCTGGATTCTGGGTCCTTCGCTGAGGGTAGCTCAGAATACAGGAATCGAGAAGATGGTTCTTTCCTCTTGCTTTGTAAGCTTTTGTGATGTATGTACAATAAGTTAAATGCAGTAGGTGGCTGAGGGCTACTTAGCTAAGAGAATGTGTCCTTGGCATTGTTTCATTGAAATCAGTCCAGTAAAACCAGGGGTAAAATTGGCTCCGACATTTAATAAATCCACAGTTTATCTCTTCCTGATAGGAAACAGCAGCTAATAACTCACAATGTTGTTTAAAACATTCATAGCAGGAATTAGTCAGATAAGTGACTCACGTAGTTCCAATCTGTGTTCCATGGTGGTCTACAAAAATCCATATTTTTAAGCTGCAAAATAACATTATTTGTATAGCAGTTGTTCTGACTAATGAGTGTCCAGCCAATGAAAGGATTTTCATCTTCAGATAAAGAAAACTCACATTTGAAGTAACTGACAGAGGCGCAATCGTGTTTTGATCACAGGTTAGGAGCCCTAAATTCTAATAAATCTAATCCTACTGCCCACTTGGCAAAATCACTGCATATTCCTGGCATTCATTTGCTCTCACTTGTAAAAACGGGAGGCTGATTAATTAGTGCCTGGTGAAGGGTTCACAAGGACCATTAATTTTATGACTACGTTTTTAAAAATAACTAATCTTGCCCTAGTATCAAGTCAGCCTCAGTCCCACTACACAGCACTCAGGAATTTCACAGCTCCCATGCCCTGCATGGCTGCTCTGTTCACTTACCAGTTCCCTTTTGTTGACAGAAGAGCAGGGCTGCCTTACGCACAAACGCACAAAAGGACTCTTGAGATCGAGGGAAAAAGAAGCAAAACTTGTGCAGCTTTGTTTCTGCCCTCCCTGTGTGTATGCTTGGAAGGGGTGTGAATGCAAATTAAAAGAGGTCTGCAGAGAAGTACTATCTTTTATTGTAGAAAGTAGCATATCTGAGAAAAACAACAGAAGCTTCAGGAAACAAAAGAAAGCTGCGTAGTTTTCGACAGCTGTCCCAATGAGGTTGTAGTAGCATCACCATCCAATCATTGCTTTGTGGACCTGTTAGGATATGTCATCTCCGTTTCTCACTAGAGATCAGTTCAGATCCGAAGGGCTACATTCCACTTAAGGCACTGAATTTGATCATGAAAAGTTCTGGGATCATGTGTGATGTCCAGCAACCTTCACACCATGAAAATTGACTGTCACCACTCCAAGTCATTGATGCTCTTGTTGCATTTTACAGCCTTCCTGGAATCATTTTACACGTCCATGAACGTTCATCCCAGTGTTTAGGCAGTGGACGCTTCAATTTTCTGGACTTAATAACATTCTGTCTTCTGTGATACTGGGAAAAACATTGGGCCCTTCCATGCCCAAGGTCATTATTTCAGCAGTCTCCCAGCTAACCTGGTAGTGCCCATGTAAACTGAATTCTGCAGAATGGGGATTAGTTGTGCTGCAGGACCCCGTGCTACCTCCTTTCACCTAAGGAGGGGGATGATTGGAGTTGTGATGAGGCGCTGTTTTATTTTTCTCCTTAACCACATTACACGTGCTTCAGCAGAATTTGCTCGGATAGGACGTTCTTCCCATTCCAAGGGGAGCTATCACCACTTGTCTGGCTAGGGATCCCTTTCTACATATAGACATTGGAATCCTTCTCTTCAGCTGGCTCTCTGGAGGGAGTCATTTGGGGAGAAGGGAAGCAGTGAAATAGTTTGATGAATGGCATCGACTTACATCCCCCAGGAGGATTCCGTATGTTTTTAGCAGATGTTTAACACGTTATGGCAACACAACTAGCTGTGTTGAAACAAATTGCAGGGTGACCATCTAACTGTTGTCAGAACTGAAGTTTTCAACACTTTCATCTCCCCCCTGGCAGTTACTGCTGTTTTCTGTAGGTACCTGTGATCTACCTACCACGTTTTTGACAGAAAAATTGTGAAGAACTTTAACTGGCCAGTAAAGTGTTATTTAATTGGAACATCTCAAGGAACAATAAACCCTGAAGCTATGTTTGTTAGTTTACCTTTTTTGGTTTTTTTAAAAGGAGAAAGGTGCTTTGTAAAATCTTACAAGAATAAAAATAGCTTCATGATTTTAGTGTCATCTGGAGTTTTAAAAATGCATTTGAGCCTCCTCCCTTTGCGTTATAAGAGAAATGCAAATGTGAAGAAGAGTCAAAACATTTGAGGATAGATATTTGGATGAGTAAGGCATTTCTCTGTGATCCAGGATCTCCTAGCTCATGTCCTGGAGCTGACACAGACCTCTAGTACTTCTTCAGCATTCACTCTTCCTGCTTCAATTTCCTGTTTGTAAATGGGGATAACTGTTCCTCTGTGTTTGTCTTGTCATATGCAAACATGTAAGGGACTGCAAGGTTCCTGGCACAATGGGGGCTTCCATTTTGCTTTTTCTTTCTCAGTGAAAATTACTAAAGAGACTGTGAGAAACAGAGTTAGTTTCCATAAAGACTTCAAGGAGTATAGGAAAATCTCAGCTGCACATTTCAGAGGAAATATGAATGTCGAGAATTTTCTCAAAATATACGTAGTTGGAAATCTTGATGTTTTGGTTAATCTCCATTTTAGAAAACTTCTGAAAAGAAAAGGCATACAGGGGACAGGATATTTTCTGGTTCTTTTTTTTTTTTTTTCCCCAGTAATATACAGCTTTACCTGCTGTTAGCTGTGGAAATGGCTGTCACCTTAAATATGTTCATTTTGCCTTTAAAGTATCCCTTCAATGCTACGTATTAAAATTATTACAAAGAATTCTCTTAATTGAGATTTTTCTGGGCAGAGTCCAAGGGTTTGTTCAGTCATTGCTGCTACAGTTTTGGGTTTAGGCGCTGCTGCCAGTTCCTTTGTGTAATCTTTCAACTTCAAAGACAAGGAAAGAGGGAGGTGAGCATGAAAGCATTTAGGAAAATTATGTCTACCTCTTTGAGTATCTCAGCGAGCATAAAGTGTTGTCCATGGGTTGGATAATCTTCAGAAAAGCACGTCTCTTGCCCTGGAAGCCTGCTTCCAATTTTGTGGTCTGTGGCCCAGAAAGACATGGGAAGGTGATATGTGAAATGATGACAAAACATGCTTTTTTCACTTCAGAAAAACATACATGTATGTCACCATGTGATCAAGTGAATATGAAAACAAAGCTGGGAAAAATAAATCTGTAAATGAATATTCAAAATGCAGCTTAGTTCTTGATTTAAGAAACAAAAACAAAAAAACATGGCAAAGGGAGGGTCTGTGTTTTTTTTTTTCTCTTAAATTTTAGCTGTTTCTTGGATGAAAATGATTGGGAAATGCTGATATTGACAAAGAAACCAACTCACAAACAATTTAGCTTCAGTTTTCCCAGCTGAGCCTGGGAAAGCAAAACTGGGTTGAAAAATACACTGGCAAGGTTTTAATTATGATTTTAATAATGAAGCTTGAACAAACCTCTCGCTACCAGTGCATCAACTGCCCCCTCATGCTGTTTTCCCAAGCCTGATGGAGGGGCCCTGGGAAAGCAGTCTGATAGCAGATGAGAGAACATACTGATCAGTGTAACTTCAGTCAGCACTCTAAGTGCTTGACATTTCAGAAAAACAAGATCTCTCACTTTGCTGTCTTTATCTGGGAGCAGGTGATCAGGTTCAGTCAGTCAGTTTGTCATCTTAAGCTCTTTGTGGCTGAGACCTTGTTTGTTTTGTGCTCTCAGAAGTGCCATTCAGTTTCATGGCAGAGTTAATAACACTGTGTGATTTCTACTGAGCACAGATTGCTCCTGGAATGTGCTATGGTTATCTGGAAATAGACTGGTATTCAGGTTCCAGCGTGCAGATGCCAGAGAGTTTCCTTCTGCCCATCTGTCTAGGCAATGAGCTGGGCCGTGTGTCAGTCCAGCTCCAGGAATCACAGCCAAGCTGGATCGGGGTTGGATCCCTGCTTTATCTGCCTTCACAGCAAATTGAGAAAGGCATTAGTAGAAATACTGAGAGAGAATAATAGGAAAAGAAAGAGAGCAGTCTGAAGGCAGAGGAAGCGGGAGGAAAGCTGGGGAGGCCAGGGAAGGAAGGAAGGAACAGGGAAACTGTGAAGTTGAGAACTAAGATGTGAAACGCAGACACGAAAGCATTCATAAGTAATGGGCGAGCTCTGTGGAGTAAAATTTATTTATCTCAAAATCCATACAGTTACACCTACGAGGAACCTGCCGTGATTTGTTCGTGGTTTCCCAAAAACTCAAGCCTATCAGAAGTGTAACAGAGAGGCTATTTGGATTGTGATACGTATGATGTAATATTCAAGGGACAGACCCTTCAGACAGCGGGAGGGTTGCAGCTCTAGGCACTTCTGAAATGGGAGAAAGTGGCTTTAGTGCTTTGGGCTAAACCATGGAACTCTTTTCTTGTTCTGATTTGAGTTCAATAATCTATTTATCAGAAAACGAGTAAAACAGCCCTCTCACATGTTGATCTATCGTAAAATTGGCTTTATTCAGGGTTGTTGTTATGCCTAAAGTTCACAGAGGATATAGTATATTCTTTACACATAACAAAGAATGTAAACCCCAGCTTTAAATGCAAAGCTCAATTCAGTGCTGGCTGGGATTCACAAAGCAATTCCTTCATGACGGTGAAAGCACTATAAACTCGGGAAGCTAATTTTCAATAGTGGCCCCTTAAATTGCACAGTTGAGCATGTAAAAGCACTATTGTGTCTATGCTAGCATGTGGAAGATTTGAAAGCTGGGGTCACATATAGTTGACTTTTGTTCATTTACAAAACAGTTTCATAGAATCGGGATGGAAAACAGAAAACACATACAAATCTTTGGATACATCACCCTGCACTTTTTTTTCTAAAATATCAGCATAATGATGTCACTGGAGGGGAAAGGGGTGGCAGTTGTTGGAAAAAATGCCAAGAGTGTCCCTGATGAGGAGAGGATCTTGTCTGTAGAATCTGGGGCTGTCTAAAACAGTGGTGTTTCCATCAGGACTAAGCCCCGTCAGTTTACTGGAAACCCTCCACATGAGATCTCTGCATTAGACCCTAAGACAAGGGTAAGTGTTGGGCAGCGAGACAGATTCACGCTTTCATGATTTATTCACTGGTGCAGCACAATTGCCTGGCATGCAGGGTCCTGCAACAGTCCTGGGCAGCGCAGGGGTACACGTGTGAGATGGTTACAGAGGGTGCAGGGGGAGGACCAATGGACCCAGTCTGACAGGTCTGTAGAGCAAAAATGTAATCTCTGCCTGAAAGAGCTATGATCTGCTGCTTAAGGGGTATGACAAGCCAGCCTCCTGGAAAATAGCACTCTGAGTCCTTTGCGAAGGAATCAAATAAGGAACAAGGCTATTACCTCGTGTCAAACTGTGTCTAATAAAGAAATGGAAATCCCCTACTCTGCCACAAAGACCAAGCAGAGCTAGGATCATGCTGTGTGACACAAATAAATGAATAGCAAAACAGAAATGGAAAAACATGGGCCCAAACATTACAAGAAAATATCAGACCCTGAAATGACTGCCTGTCTTAAGCAATAGACTATAACAAAACATACGCTTCAAATACAGTCTGGTTGTGTAATCCAGTTTTGCTATTACACAGAAATAGATTTGGGACCATAACTGTTAAATTCTATGTGTATCTCCCTGTTTTTATATCACATTAGGAAATAAAAGAAAGCCAACGCCAACAAATATCTGCACCTGGGGAGCCTTGTAACTGTTCATTACCAGATATATGAGGCATTAGCAGAGATTATACAGAGATGCTGGCACATCTATTTTCCCTTTGCATTGCACTGTTAGACATTCCTGTTGTCTCTTGTTCTTCTGCTAAGCTTTGAGGGTCCAAATCTGCATCTCCCATCTCGCAAAGCATCATGAAATAAGCAGGACTTCTTATCAGCACCAGGGCACGCCTGCACATCACTTGCATGATCTGGCCCTTGCAGGATTGTTCACTCTGTTGTTTTATGAGGATGCAATGTCCAATTTACTAAAGTCCAATTTACTATTGGTTGTTACTGAGAGTAAGTGTTACTTTTGCACCCTTTTTACTCGCTCAGTTTCTTTCACTCCAGCCTGGTAAGGACTTAGTGAGTATTAGGAACAGTGAAGAGTAGTTTTCCTAGGGGATAGTTGAACTGAATCCCCCTGTGGATTCCCTTGTCATATGCTGTTGGACTTGAGACACAGTCACTCTATGTGCAAGAGCAGTAAAAAAGATTACCTCTTCTACAGAGTTATCTATTTTTATGGGATTTGTAGCTGTCGAATGCTGCTGAAATTGTTTAACTGGCTCAGAAGTTATTGGTACACACACATAGCACAATGGCACAAGCCTTATTTCCTTAGGAGACCATGGCTTTTCCCACGTCGCAAACATGGGCTCTTCCTTCGGTTTGGTATGCATTTGGAAAGGGTTCCCAGTCCCGCAGTGTCGTCCTTTGAAGTTTCTCCGGCAGATCTTCGAAGGCATTTCAGCAGCTCTCACTGAGGTACCTGCCAACGAGTGACCTCTCTCCCACCTCCCCGGTCTCTTCCTTTTGCGTCCCAAGGATCCCCCCGGTGCATCAGAAGCCCGTTGGATGTTACCGGGGACACCCTGCAGACGGGAATAGGCAGCTCTCCCTCCCACCGGTGCCTGCTGCGAGCTGGGCGGGCTCAGGGCCGCTCTCAGGTCCCGGGCTAAGCTGCGCCTGGGCCGCCCTTGCCGGGCTGCCATTCCCGCACCCCGAACGGCCGAGGCACGGTACGGGCGCGACGAGTCACCCCGGGCTGCCCTTGGCGGCTGCTGCCGAGGGCACCCGGGAAGTTTTCTGGCGAAGGAGAAGGCGGACGAGAGGCACGGGCGGCGAGGCGGGAGCGGCGGAGCGCGGGCAGAGGCGCGCCCAGCCGGAGGGGCCGGGGGGCCGGGGCCG
>VZTA01003414.1:0-14589 GCA_013398855.1 Mohoua ochrocephala | reverse complement strand
GTGCTCGGCTGGGCGCGCAGCCTTGCTTCGGCCAGCGGTGCCGCTCCGGCTCGGCACCCACCGCCTGCCGCTGCCCCGGGACGCTCGGGGATGCCGACGGGGGGCACCACGGGGGGCGGCTCGCCCACCCCGCCGCTGCGCTGTCTCCTCAGGGGAGGGGAGGATGTGCGGGAGCGCCGTGACTCCCCGGGGTGCTGGGCGTGCAAGTTTGTGGGGCAGAGAAGCCAGCCCGCCCGCCAGTACCACCGGCACGGGAGCTGGGGGAGGGCGCCCCGGCTGCCCGAGCCGGCTGAACTCGCCCCGCTGGTAACACGTCTCCGGGGTCGGGCCCCGGGAGCGTCTCCGGGAGCCTGCCCTCGGTATTTCTGTATTCTGTTGCCTCCGCCCCGACACCCCTCCCTCCGAGATCCCTCTTACCGTAAAGGCAAGCGGAGGAGTCGGGGCCGCCCGGAGGCTGTGCCCGGAGCGCCCTGCGCTCTGCCTGTCGCGTGGTGGGGTGTGCCACCACGCCTGAAGTTCGGACGAGGAAGGTGGGACAGTTACCCGTGTTTTTCACTTCAGCCCGGGCTGGTAGGAATGTTCTCTTTCACAGTTTGCTGATCTTCCATCCCGCTACGCTGGGTTAGTGCCCGCTCTTTAACAGAGATTTATTGCTGCAGCAACATGTTAGCGAGGTACCTCATGGGGGTTTTGTAAGCTGAACTGGGCACTTCAAGTTTTATCGTAACTTTTGTATTTAAAGGTTATAGTGAGTGAGTAAATAGCGTTTTCATGTGTGTGGTACTTGGGTCGTTTTCTGTGAAGTCTGTTTGAGAATCGTAATTTTTTTTTCTCTAGCACTTCTCTCAGCAATTAGTAAGCTCGGCCTGATTACTGCTTGTATTTCTATAATAAGAGCAAATTTGGACACAGTTAATAGACTCCGGGCACATAATTCACTGAATAGCCAGTGGCTACCAAAGCTGGTTGGGCAGAAGTGTGCTGGAGATGGTTGTGTGCCTGGCAGGGTGTATGCAAATTGTGAGCATGGGCTCGTCTTGGACTTTTGCTAGTGGGTAAAGAGTGTGCGGAGTTGTTAAAGAGTTGTCTTAATTCAACAGGATGTATGCAAGGGTTTGATGGATTGTACCAGTAAAATGCTTATTGTGATACTCAGTGTTTTTGTAAGGAGCAGTAGTTGTTCTGTCACAAAAGCACAGAAACGATAGGGATGCCATTCGGAGAAATAGGTACATTTTTTTTTTTTTTCATAATTTGGGGGAAATCTTTCAAATTCGCCTGTGTAGCATAATGTACAGATGCGCTTCTTTATTATCTGCTTTCACTGAAGTGTTTTTATAGTATGTTAAAATGATTCGAATGTTTGACCCTCCTTGGAAGGCAGTTAATGTTTCTGTATTTGTTGTGGCCGAGGTACAGCTTTCGTTGGCGTAAGCTAAAATACCATGTGATACAGCTGCCACGAATTCAAGTGCAGCGGGCTGAGGAGAAAGGAAGAGCTTTAACTTCTCTGAGAGGTTGCAGGCTGCCAGCAAAATTCACACAAAATTCCTACCGTTTCTGCAAGGCAGGCTTGTGCCACAGATTGCTCAGCTGCCCGCGCTGTGTGTTTAACCCCGCGAGGCTTGCAGGTGAACGGGCAGCACTCCCTGGGAAAGGGGCAGATGTCAGCCCGCAGGGGAACGGGGCCGCGGTGGGAGCCGGGGATCAGCGGCGCCCTGGGCAGCCGCGGCTTCCCGGGCTGGGGCCGGGGCCAGCGCTGGGGCGGCTCCAAGGGGAGGGCTCGGGTGGGTGATGCTGGTGTTTTCCACGAGAGGGCTTTCTCGCTGTGCGGTGTCAGCGGCTCCTCGGCAGAGCCCTCGGAGCGCCGGCAGCCCCTCCGCTCGCTCCTCGATGCGGAGGAGCAGAACGGGCTTGGGGGTGGTTCGCGCTCACGGGGTGTTTCAGATTTCCTTTGTAAATCATGGGGAAATCCCTTTATTACCCCTGAGGTGTAAGGATAAGACATCCTGGGAAGAACACCAGTCTTCAGTTTCCAGGCTGCCTTAAAACTCAGAACGATCCCAACAACTTAATTTCCCCCCAGTGGAAACCGAGAAGAGGCTGAGTGCGTTTTCCACAAAAGAGGAGAGGGGCTAGAGTGTTTGCATCCTCGTTGCAGATGATGGCGACGAAGCACTCTGTCCTGGCGTGATCTCATTTTTGGCTGCTTTAACATGTATTATACTTCTCAGGGTGGGGCTGGGCGAAAGGGAAACGGGAATCATTGTGCGAGTACGAAAATGCTGAGCTATCTGTGAATCCTTTGCCAAGTTGTCTGCGTGTTAATTCAAATAATTTCACACGCACAGCGTTGCAGGTCTGTTTTAAAAGGCAGAAACTGTGTCTGTAACTAGTAATAACATTGCAGTTCATAAAACATGAGAAACATCTGTTACTGTGACTGAAATTTGTTTCTCTCTCCTTGGAATAACCGAGTTGACAGCTCAGTCAGGTTTAATGTCCTGTGCTAAACCTTTGGTCGTGTGTCGCACGGCTAATTGTGACTCACAGAATCAATAAACCCAGCTCCTGCTTCGCTGCAGCGACTCAGCGGGGGAGTGGGAAGGGCTTCAAATCACAACAGCAGACGATGGGGGACAAATTTGGGTTTCTGCAAAGCAAGGAAACCCTTCCATCATATGCCCTTGCCACTTTCAGTGCGGCAGAGCTGGCTAGGGTCTCAGTATTAGGGCTGAGTAAGTGAGGGAGAGGGTCTGCGCTGCTGTACGGGCAGTGTTTTCCCTCATAGCACCTTTTGTCTTGCCTTAATCTATCCCAGGTTGAATACTGTAGGCAGTTGAAGCAGAGCCATCTCATGCTTTGATGTGTGTTTATTGGCTTTAGCAACTCATTCCTTTTTTTTTTTTTTTTTTTTTAAAGTTGGGTTGCTCTCTTCCCAGCTCACCTCCCCAAACAAAAAGAATTGGAGCAGAGGCAAAACGTGAATGAAGTAATTTTGTGTTTTTGTGAATGGGTTTTCTTGCATTGCCCCTGCCTTCCTTGCTGCCTTCTGTAAGATCCTTTCATAATTAAAATATTATGACTATGCTTATGGTAGCCCTTCACTTGTGGCAAGGATCCTAATTTGACGTCAATGAAAAAATACTAGTTTCTGGCATAAGGGCAGATGACATTTCATCAGCTAGTGCATGCCCATTTTTTTTTTAAACCACAGTGCTAAGACCATATGGACAGATAATGAGTTTAAGCTGATAAACAGCTTACAGATTTGCCCAACTAAAGGACTTTCTTCCTAGAAAACACATTTTCCTTTAAAATAAATAATGAAGTTCCTGTGTTTTTATTTAATTATCTTGAGCCCTGTCTGTTCTCACCAGGCTGCAGGAAAACAGGCACGAGTGCTCTGGGGACAGAAGCTACTGGATTTATGGGGCTGTAGGTCTTAGAGGAGGAAGGACTTGAAAAGAAAAGTTCAGATGCTACAAAACTGAGGCCTAAGGGGCCTGAGGTATCTAAAAAAGCAGATGGTGGTCCAAGTTGTATTTAAAGAGTTTCATGAGATGGTGCATAGTTCTTGACATCTCGAAGATGAGTCATTGCATGAGGTGGTAGCAGGTCCAAGGTCTGTTTGGGAGTTATAATTAAAACAGATGGATATCTATACTCCTGGCTAATCCTGTGAGGCTGCTGAGGCAGTCTTTGCCTGGGAATATTGTTGCAAGACAATCACTGCTTTTACTTTTTCAAGAACTTTTGACTAATTTCAGTGTGATTTGTTTGTTTGTTTAATTTAAACTGACTTATCAATAAAATGAATCCATTTTTCTTGGTTTTTATGGGGGGAAAACAACCCCACAAGTAGTACAATGAGAGTTGGGAAGTAATTTGTTTTGGGAAGGAGTGGTCTTTAGCTGTCACTCAAAACCAAGTAGAGTATTTGCATGAGAGGGCAAAGCCTGTGTATTTCTCCCTCAAGATGCATAGAAATGAGCTGTTTCAGATCTCAAAGTGCTCATTCCCTTTTAAGCTGTTTCTTATGCGTTCTCTTCTTTTCTTCTTTCTTTTTTTTCCCCCTGGAAATAATTATTAATTTTAATTGGAACTGGCAAATGAAGGAAGAAAATGGTTGCACAGAAGAATCAGTACAGACAACTCCATTCTTTCTCATGCTGCTTATTCCTTCTAAAACTTTAATATTTTGTGTTGTCCCTTCCCTTCATACCATCCGCTTCTCAGCACTGGGAAGATGATTGGACTTTAATTGTATTTCTTATGAGGATATATTCCAGATGGCTAGAGCTTAGCTCTCTGATGGTCACTGCTGCCTCACTGGTAACTGATATAGCAGCCAAGTTGCATTCGGTCCTACCTTAGCTCATGACTGCACAGTTCAGCATTCCTCTTGTGTCCATTCCTTCCCCTACACCTACATTTCCTTTTTTCTTTTCGCTGTTCTTTCAGTCTTGAGCTTCCAGACTGGTGAATGGGTTATCCCATCTCATGGCTCCAGGGGATTTGGGTGAATTCAGCGCCCATCAAACAGTTGATGGGTCTCCTCCCCACCCAACCTCTTGTCTTGGAGCATTTAACAGCTGCTTTGCTATTTATTATTTCTGCATTGGTAAAGAGCTGTCATGGGCTAATTTAGTATAAATTGTCTGAGACTGAAAGAAGTGGCTATAGGAAGGCAGTGCGTTGATCTTTTTCTGTTAACCACACCATCTGCTAAACCAGTTTGTCAGCATGCTTTTATTTATTTTTGCACAGATAAAATTTAAAGAAACAAACTATGGTAAAGATGTTCTGCTCTTACAATGGGATTTGCTTCTGCACCTCTGCCACCTTCTGTTCTCTACCAATGGGCTGTCCTTCACTGGTCTTCCTCCGAGCTAGAGGCAGAGGGGCTCACCATCCTGGTGTTGTGTATGGGTGGGGTGTTTTGGGTCTGAATTACCTCTGCAGGTATCTTGATACAGGAAGCTCTGGATGACCAAGTGGCTGATGTGAATGCTGCATTTCTGGTGGACTGATATGCAGCAAATATTGCGTGACAGTAGAGAGCAGTCATGTGGTGTCAATTGATCCTCACCAAATTGACTTCAAAGGGAACCATAACCAGTATGTTGTCATTGTCCTCAGAGATGTTGGAAGTGGGGTTTTGGCTGTCACAGGTTTTCAGTAAGGATCTTGTTTCTGCACAGCATCCTTCCTGACTGTGTAGTCCTTCCAATGAAGATTCCAATGACTGATAAGTCTCTGAGGGTTCTTGTGTTTTGGGCTTCTTCTTCTTTTTTTTCTTTTTGTTTTTAATAGGGATGTTCCCTTTGCTATGTATTTACTAAATAAACCTGTTCTAAAATGGAAGTTTCCTGCTTCTTGAGAAATAAATTAAAAATCACTGTAGAAGAGTCAATTTTTAAACCCAAATGGAGTTCAGATTTTTTAGACCAGTCTATCACTTCAGGCAGAAACAGAGGATGCTTTTGATCAAATAAATAATGCCGAAACTGAATCTCATCCGTGTGCTTGATATTGCTTGGTTATCAAAGGGCTGTGTTATTATGTGAATTAGGGCTTAGGTCTGAGTTTGCTGAGTAGCTCAGCTTCTGTATTTACTTCATCTCTATTCCTGCCTTTCTGTTGCCCTCATTTAGTGGGTGCATGGCCATGTTCGAGAAGGACTTTGTTGGGTCATTTCTGGTGCTTGGTGTGGTCTGGAGTTTGCCCTGATTAGTCTTCTAGAAGCAGTATAACCAGTGCCCTCTTCACTCCTGTTTCTGTGGTGTTACTGTCAGGAAAAAACCTTATAGTGGTTGTTGATTCCGAGGAAGTGGAACTAAAACCAAACTGCTAATGTGAAAAGTCATGTAGTATAGCAGAGATAATAACAGCTCTTACACTTTTTCAGACTTCTCACTTGAGTTGTAAACAGCTTTAAATACTTCTTATGCCATCCCAGATGTCTGGAAAGCCCACAAGACAGATGAGTGGAGTGGGGTATGGGGCCGTACAGTGACTTGTTGACTGTGGGTCAGTGGCACAGCTTGGCAGGGGCTCAGGAGCTTAGAGGCCCTGGCTGCAGCTCGGGTTATGTATGTTGAGCACGATTACTGCACTGACTGTTTCTGCAGCTCTGTGCTGCTCCTAAGGCTCAACACTGAAATTGTAATGCTAGCAGCTTTCTTTTCATGGCCCAATGCCCAGTTTGAAGAAGGGTGATTTTGGTCATGTTGCTAGACATACGTATTTATGGCCCTGTTTCATCTGTTGAATTTAATCTGTTGGGGTATTTTTAACATTATTATGGAAACAGTTACTATATTTACTCCTTACAGAAAGCTCAGTGTATGACAGTCTATGAGGAGAGAGTTCTAGAGTAATAAATATTGCATTAAATTATGGTGTCTACACTTCTTCAGGAAAAATGGTTTAAATGAACTGACTGGCAGTTTGCCTGTTCCTGAGACATGGACCTCACAGGGCACTGAACTGGAACACTCTATGCTGGGAAAGCAATGATAGAGTTTGTTCTTGGCACACTTGATGGCACATCTCATTTTCTTGGGGAGTGAAAATAAACCAGACCTTCTTGTACAGAAGGAGCTTGTGCCTATACTGGACTTTCTTAGACCTGCTGAGAACCCGTTTCCCATGGAAGTCTTTGGGACCCGTGGGCACCTTTCAGATGAAGTCCTCAAAACCTATTGCCAGCATAAATGAGATAATGGGATTCCCACCGTAAGGAATCGGTGGATTTTGGAATGGCAGTCGCTGTCATTGTTGTTGATGTGCTTATTTCTGTAGGCATTTGAAACCAGAATGTGTTTTAATGTCAGTCTTGCTGATAAAAATTGATGGCGCTTAGTGGCGATAATGATGTGTTGGATACGCCGTGGACATGTATGAGAAATAATGGCAGATACAGGTTTGAATGCCTCAGAATGTTATTGAGAGGGGTGAACTTCAGATAGGATGTATTTTTGAGCTGCTGACTGCCCTTTGCTCCTGTTAGTGTCAGAAAGCTGTTTAGGATGAGGTGCTTATTTTGTGTTGATCAACAAAACTTTTCCTTCCGATGGGAATATGGCATGTAACAGGGATCTTCGAGAGTTACACCAAGCTGTTTTTCAGAATAAGATACAGGAAAAACTGAGAGATAATTCTGGAAGTGCTTGAGGCACAGTGCTGGAAGCACCAAAAGATGTCTTTTGCTTTGGCAGCCTGAGAATTGACAATGTAATACCTTGCTGATGTGATGAATCACTCTGGGTTCACAGGATTGAAAAAAACCCCTGCAAAACTGATAAGGATTTCAGTTTACAGTGATGCTTTGTTAATTAAGAACTGTTTATCTTCTTTTAAATGTTAAGGGAAACATCAGTCGGGAACAGCAGTCTGATGTGATTAAGAAAGAAAAAACAGAAAAGACACAAAACAAAAGAAAAAAACCTACTTAATCCAGCCAGTCTCTGGGAAGCCTTATTCTATCTCTTCACTGTGCTGAAAGGAGCAGAAGGTTTCAAGCTTCGCATTTTGTGTGTTCATATTTTGATGCTGCAGCGGAGAAGGCTTGGCAGGAGAAGAGTCAGAGTTAGTTTAAAAACATTAATTTTCTTTGTTAATGCTGCTGCAGATAGTTCCAAGTTTCAGTTTGCAGTGGATTTCTTACAGTATTTCTGTAATGTGATGCTCTTTGGGAAGTGCTTTGAAGCTCTGCACTAGCCTTGGGGAGCAGAGGGCATTGGGAGGGGGGTTGGACTCTCACTCCCGAGTGCTCTCACTGATTTTACAGCTCAGAACTGAGGTGGGCGAAAGCCAGCATCACTAACATCAGCCTGCTGCAGATATTCCTTAGCTCTGGGAAAGTTGCATTGCTTCTCTGAGCATCTGTTTCACCAGCTGTGAAAATGAAGGCAGTACCCTCAGCATGTGGGTATGATGAACATTCTTGTTAGCTAATCTTGCTAAAGTGCATTGGAACTGTGAAGCATTGTGGGTTGTTGCTGGAAAGTGTGAAGGTTTAAAATGGTGTAAGCCATGAGCTTGCATCTTTGTTAGGGAAGGGAAGCATCAATGGGGAGACCTTTGGCAACAGGCACAAAGGGTTTGTGGGAAGAGGAGAAATTTGCCTATAATGGAGGGACCTGACTGAGAGTTATGCCTCATTCTAATCCATTACACAAAATCTAAATGGATTTACTTGGAGGTTTGTAAAGCACCTGTCCAGGGCTGGATTTTTCCCTAATACCAGTTGCATTTCCTTTTGCTGTTTTTCCAGTCCACCCCCCTGCCCGCCACCTTCCTCCACGCACTTGCTTTTTATGATCAAAGCGCCATTCTTTAAAGATATGCCAATGCCTTGTAATAATGCTCAGAAGATCCCCTATGGACAACAGTTCTGATTAGACACAGAAGAATTCTTTAATTCTCTTCGTACTTATTACTGTTAGGAACATTGTGTTGATAAAAGGTGTGGCTTTTTTCCCCTCGCTCCTACTACTTTTTCTTTGGCTCCTCTCCTCCCCAGACACTGCACTTATTCTTTAAGCTTTCACATTGTCTTGTCTTATACAAACTTGGTTCCTTGGTTCTTGCTTTCAATTCATTCTTTTATCTTCTGCAGCGCTCAATGAATGCTTAAAAATAATAAATATTAATAATAGGGCTCTTTGAACCAGCAGGTTCTTTGCAGCTTAAACTCACCTTTCCCTGCTGCTTATCCCCTATTAGAAGTTGCTATAATCTGCAGATTGTAGCTGTAATAAGTTCTGAAGCAGTGGCTGGGTTTGTGACAAGCGTAGGATTATAGCTCCAGGTGGGGAAGTGGCAGCAGGAACAGAGAACCTCAAAGGCACAAATATGTTGTTCCAGTTGAAATATTCTCAGCAATAAAGGAAGAGAAGCCAACAAAATTTAGTGTGGGAATAGAGCTATTTATCTAGGTTTCCACGGAGTGTCAGTGACCTATATAGGGTAATCCTGTACTGCACATAAAAAATGCTGTGTTTAGAAGTAGAAAAACATTCTTTCTGGAGAACGCAGTTTAAGAAGACTGTACTTTTGGAGATTCTTTCAAGCCCTTTCATCGGAAGTGTTTTCAATCAGCAAGACAAACTATGACATACATCTGTGGTATTACTGTGTTTTCTTTGAATTCCTTGAGGAGACAGGTTTACCTCTCCTCAGAGCTACAGAAGAAAAAGATGCTGTCTGCCCCCGTGCGTAAAATTGACCACATAATGTACAGCCCAGGCTCCAAAGCTTTTGCCACACACACACACGCACAGGCACATGCTCCTTTGGACATCAGCAGCATTTTTACTGTCCCAGACTAAGGAATGAATAAAATAAACACGAATGGAGGGTGTGAGGTTTTCCCACCATACCTCCTTTCCTCTGTTTAACAATACAAGCTACTGGAGTAGGAGAAAAAGACAGAATCCTGATTTGTCAGGGCAAATTCAATGAAACCTTATTTGTTTCTTCTACGCCACGTTGCAGTGGCCCTACTTAGGGGAGACGAGCTGTTCCTAAGCAGAACCTCTGTTGGGCGGGTTGCTTCCAGGCTTATGTCTTCAGCAGAAACCACACTGGTTACTACTTGGGGCTAGAACCGGCTAGGAGTCTCCAGGGAAACAATTTGCCTGCAGAAAATGCTGATTTATTGAAACCATTACTGCTCTGTGGGAAAGGGTTGGTCTCCACTCGGTTCTGCTTGGGTGAATTTCTTGCATATAGGGTAGAATTTCTTAGTCAAAACAGGTAGGAGCCAAGTGGTTTGGGTTTTTCACCTATGTTGTCACAAATCCAAAACAGGGTCCTGAAATCAGGTTTCCTACATGCCAGAAATAACTGTCCTAGCCACAGAACTGCTGTTCTAGAGCACATGGGTTTATGTACGAAGGATTCCAAGGTGCATTCCAAACTTTCGTCCCTATGTGAAATAAAAAAATATTTTAAGTCTCAAAAAATGTAGTTCCCTCCAAAAACTGAGTGCCCATCCAGGTGTCCTGGTGTCTTCTTCAGTGGCCCTACTATCTTTCCTCACTGGTTCTGCAGGTTTGTGTCTCCCCTGGATGTGCTCTTACGGAGTGGAGTAAAGAATCTCTGAAGACCTTGGCAAAGCAATCAGCTTGTCAGTGACAGGAGGAGAAAGACTGACCCTGAAGCACTGCTGGTGTATTTTGTCAGGGTCAAGGCTGTACAAGGCTATACAACTCCTAAACCACTGCTTCCTCTGAGAAATATTATTAGAAAATCACCTCAAGCAGCCAAGGAAAATATAGCTGAACACTGGTGATATGTTTGTGCCTGGGCCATTGTTGTTGGGCTGGGTTGGAAAAATAATGCTCAGGGCAAGAGAGGAGCTGCTTGGAACAGGATGAAACACTCTTGTGCTGGTTTGTTTGCAGCGAGCTCAGCAAAGGCCAACACATGGTTTCAGTAATAGGACTCTTTCTTCCCATTTCTTCTTTCCTTGTATTTTATGGAGAGGAGAAGAAAGTAGTCCTGTCTTGATCCTTTCTTAATTCTCCTTGGAGAGTAAGGAGATAACAGGAAGAAAGTCGAGAGGGGATCTCAGCTAAGCTGGGTGTGTGCTTAGCAAGGGCGTTTGTTCTCTGTGGTTGTGCTGTGCACCACCAAAGACCCTGGATGTGGTTATTGCAGTGCAGCTCGGCTCCCTGAGCTCCCTGAATGGTGTGCTCTGTGCAGCTTGGCTGCCGAGGGGAGCTTTCGGGGCATCCCTCTGTTATAAAAGGCGGGATTGCAAAACTGGGGTGCGCACTCCAGTTCTGATTATATGGGAATGTCACTCTGCCTTTACTTTGTATTTTGTTCTTGCCACTTTTAGAAAAGGGGAGAAAAAAAGGCTGAGGGTTGAAGCTTCATCATTGCACAAAGACAAAACACTCCTCTGAAAGGCAAAAAATTCCAAGCCCTTGCTGTGTATTCGAGGTTTAAATAATGGGAGTTTCCTGTTTTGGAGAAGCCAAATTCATCCCCAGATGGCCTCCACCAACCTGTTTCAAGAAGACTTGTGCTCATCTTGTGGTAGATGAGGAGTCTGAGCGTGCCCCTTTGGTTCCACCCCTCCTTTTCCTTCAAGTTAAATTAGGAGGCATAAGGTGTGTTTACAGCACGCAGAAGCAGCAGTGGAAGGCCTGACCTAGTGGAAATCAGAACCAGAATCTTCTGGTTTCTGGAAAACCATACGGCTTTTTTGGATGCAGCATAGCATTTGGACCCACACCAGTCAGCTCTGGAAATCACATAATGTCAAAGCAGTCCTGGATGTGAGACGAGCTCCACTGTGTCTGTCCGTCTGCAGAGATGCAGACCCCAGAGACAGAGTGTTTGAAAGAACAAGTGAAAACACCATAAGCCTTGCTTTTATGAGGGTTTTTTTTGGTAATAAACAGGCAATACTTATCTTAAAATATAAGGTGACAATAATATCTTAATATGTTTTCATAAAAAATTGATCTAAGAAAAGAAAATATTTCTCTTAAATTAATCAAGTCTAAGACCTCTATGACTGAAATGACAGCAGATTTCTAGTCTTGTTTCTTATGGTTACAGTCATCAAAGGAACCTTTAAAGGAACCTCTAGGAGGCTGATTGCTAAGGTTCCATAGATCCCCAGGAAGATAACGGTAAGCTGCTACCTTTCTTCAGAGCCTTCGACTGCGCTCTCAGTGATAGCTGTAATTTGGGAGTTATATGAGGCCTTTTTAAGGACTCCACCTTTTGCCCTAAAAAGTCAGTTTGCATCTTCTAATCACAGAATGACCAGACTGCTTTGCATCCATTTCACGTCCAAATTCTGCCCGTTTTTTAAGCACACCTAAATTATTGGGAAAAGCAGGCTATTGATGTAAGAATTCACTCTTTTCTTCTGAATCAGTGATGGTGAATTGAAAAAAAAGTAAAATAGACTAGTCTGATAATAGTTCCAGCAAGCTGAGATCTTAGATATATGATTGAGCTACACTGTAAATTTGTCCTGTTGAAATAAAGGCAGTCTGCACCAGGGGAGTGTTGCAAAGGGTTTGCCATAACCCAGAGCAGGGCTGCAGGCTCCAGCTGCTCCCTGAGACTGGCTTGCAAAATCCTTTGTGTGGCTGGAGCTGTATCCTTGTGGACTTCAATGTCACCATCTAGGACTTGCCATTCAAAGCTGAAGGAGCCCAGGAGAAGCCAGGTAGTGGATCTGTTTCCCTTAACATCCTACAAGATTACACCTGCAGATCGCCCTGTAACAAGAAGCTACAATCTCCAGCTGTAGTCCTTGATTCTTTATGGAGTGCAACGGTGTGGAGTGGGACCAAATACTGATCCTTTAAAATGGAATATGATTAGATGTAAGACTGCCTGAGTCTGGCTGTCTTGTCTCTTCGTAGGTAACTCTTTATGGACAAGACTTGTTTCTTCCTGTCCCTTTTCTGTTCTACTGTCCCTGAGCTTTTTTCCTTGTGATGAATTCTGCCTAAGTAAAGCAAGGATTTGTCCAGATACACAATTGTCTAGCAAGGAGGTGGTGAAACAGATGCAGTTGTTGGAACCGATGATAAGGTAATTTTCTCACCCTTCCAATAACTGCAAATGCATTTGAAAGAGGATTCGCAGTGAGGATTCGCAGTGCTGGTAGCATTTGCTG
The DNA here is from genome assembly GCA_013398855.1 of Mohoua ochrocephala. Lineage (NCBI taxonomy): Eukaryota > Metazoa > Chordata > Aves > Passeriformes > Acanthizidae > Mohoua > Mohoua ochrocephala. Next base: position 1,928 of record VZTA01003414.1, on the reverse strand, counting down.
TTGTGTGTACACCCCGAGGTAGAAATCGGAGATTGACTGGTGGATAATGAAACAGTGCACTGTGCCTGAAGGAACAGATTGGGCAAGCATCTGAACTATCCCTGGACTGGCCCACCAGAATGAGTCAGTTGCTCAGAATTTTTCTGGCAGATGCAGCCTCTCTGTTTCATGTCACAGTAATTATCTACCACTTGTTTATCGAGTGTCTGTGTGGTCCACATTATCTGAACATCTCACAGTTGCAAATGGATTATATCTTTGTAGCACCTTTTTGAGGCAGAGAATTCCCATTTTACTGATGTAAGTGAAATCTGAATTACTTGCTGAGGGTATCATGGGAAACTTGTAACTAGAAAACAAGAGAATAGCACCCATCCAAGTTTTGCTCCTAAAAAAGATAGCTCAGGTTTAAAAAATGGAGAAGGAGTATTTCCTGTGCTGTAAGAAGATTTTTCCCAGCTAAATAAATGACTTGCTTTGCTGTGCTCTTGGAGCCATATGTCCCAAGTAACTCAATGATACATTGTTAAGTCCTTTTCTTCTTTTGACTGTGTTAATTGTGCGTTTACTAAATTTGGATAGAACACCTTTTCCTCTGTAAATGAAGCTCTATTTGTGAGGTGTTTGGAGTTTTTTGTGGGGGCAGGTTAAGGGCAAAGCTTGGCTGATAGTTTTTTTTTCTCGTAGAAAATAAAGATCTGAAGATTTGGAAGGAGTGGGGTTGAGGGCAGGGAAATTTTCGCCTCAGCCAAAATAGTCAGTATTTCGTGGTTTGGGATATGCATTAGAGTGTGGGAGACTACAGGTGGTGGCCCTGAGATCTGAACCTTCTTTTCCACATAGTACTGCAGTGCACTCACTGCCACGCTTTCTTTCTTTTGAATGTCAACTTCTTACCGGTTAAATTTCCTTAGAAGTGTGCACAGGTTCATAACAAAGCATTTTCCTTTGAACAGACTGGGGTTTTTTCAGACTGTTTTCCCCCAAAAATAGCGTTTGGGAAGAGCACATAATCAGGCCTAATAGCCCTTAACAAGTTAGTGACTCCTTGAGTCCTACCCTTTAGTGGTATCTGAGGAGTGATATGGTCCTGAAGCATTTGCCTGTTTTCACTGCAACAAACCTAATCAAAGCCACAAAGCGAGATGGCCTCTTTCTCTGCCCCGAGGCACTCCCGAGCGCTTCCTTGAGAAAGCAATTTGCTTTGGAGTTATTAAAACAGCACACACTGTAAAAAAAAAAAAATAAAACAACTTCCCAGGCACAGGTGTGGAGCTGCTGAGTATTAATGCCAATTGTGCGGTTCAAAATCACAGCTTTGTTCTCGAGATTGTAATAGTGTTAAAAAATTCAGCCTTGATCTTGATGAGAGCTCAAGTCCCTGAGCTTGTGTGGAATCAGGGTCAAGGTTTTTAATTTGTTCGTTCTTCAGAGATGCTGAGCACCTTCTGTGGCAGCTGAAATTAGTGGGAGCCGTGTGTGCTCAGCATTTTGGAAGGAAAACAGCGTGTGCATGTGTTGTGGCTGTGATGTACAGAAGCCAGCATCTCTAGGGGTTTGCAGCATCTAATAAGATGCCCCCTATAGTTGTTTCCTAATTAAGCCCCAGACACCTTACATGGCTTCTCTTGAACTTCAGGACTCTGCTTTTCTCGAGCATATTTGAGGCTTCTAGCCTGGCAACTCCTTGGAGCTTTCTATTAAGGTATTAAGGGGAGGAAAACCAGTTGGTTGCCTCAAGCTGAGGAGGAAATGCTAGACTTGAAGGATTATCTCAGTGCAATGAATTTTAAAGACTTTTTGCTATATATGTGTGGAAAGCTATCAAAATGCTAATGGTTCTGCTGTCTTTTTTAACCCTTTCAACATATGGAGATGATGAGGGGGAAGTGAGAATGATGCTATTCAACTGTTAAAGGACAATTCAT
>VZTA01003413.1:15186-49597 GCA_013398855.1 Mohoua ochrocephala | reverse complement strand
TTTTTTTTTTTTTTTTGTGATCTATTTAAGAAGTAAATTGCAGAACAGAGAATATTATCTATAAGGAATTATTGCTTCCCACAGGAAAGAGTACACATTTTTAGCAGAAATAGATATAAGGATAAAAGGAATGAGGCATAGGAAGAAGTTCTAGCAATAGGAGACAATGTTATATCATTTTACCCTTTAAAATCACTGAAATTTCTCGTGCACCTTACAAAAAGATTTTCTGCCAGTGTTCAATTCTTAAACATGTTTTATTCAAACAAAATGCTGTGTTCAAAATGACCAAGGAACTTGAGGAATATCTGTTATTTCATCAAATTAAAGGATATGAAAGGAATACAAAATATTGCGTTAGTTAAAACCAAAGCTCTTAAGAGGCTGGTTAATCTCAGATAAAATGGCCTTTAATAGGCAAGTATAAGAACACTGATTCTTTCAGTGCATTTTCGTCTGTCCCCACTTACTAATCAACTGCACACCCAGTGTTAGGACTGACTCAACAGCTATGACCTTCACAGTCTCTGACATCCATTGGAAATTGGAAATAACCCATTCTCGTACAAGGAGCCATATAGAATGGATTTAAACTGTACTGTATGATTTTTAGTAGAAACAACTCTCAAAAGCCCTTTGATTCCATGCTCCTCTCCTGTTAAGTTAAAGACAACAGCATGCAAAGTTGTGACTGATTTTCCAATTAACTGGAATTATTTTATATGAGCTTTAAAAAGGATGTCATTTGGTACCACAGCGAGTGTGATACGTGGTCCATGATTCTTTTCAAACTTTTTTTTCCCCTTTTTACATTTTAAACAAAAGTGAATGTAGTATACAGAGATTTGCTGTCAGAGAAATGACTGTAATATCCAGCACATTATATAACACCTAGTATCATGAATCCTTGGCTACATTATAGATTTAACAATAAAACTCAGTTCTGGCAATTGTATGCATGAACGACCCCACTAAAGTCAATGTAATTATTTTGATTGAATTATACATAAATATTTGAAGAATGACTACAAGTCTTATTGAACAGAAATCTCACAAAGGTTTGCTTTTGTGCTGTCTTAATTGACCAATATCAGCTTAAAAGTCAAGTTGGTAACACATTCTACCATACTTCAAATCATAAATAAAATAATCTCTTATTAAGCCTCCAGCATTTTTATTTCTCCTCCAAGAACAAAACTCTAAAAAGACGTGGGGTTCTACCATAAGATTTCTACTTTTTGCTTAAAATGAAGTATGTTTAAAATGTTTAAGCTCACCATGAAGGTTACTTTTGCGAACTGATGCAGATCTTTAAAGTCTGAACAGTATGCCGAGCTGAAATGCTGCCTTCAATTCTTGTGATTGAATGTGGTTTTTTTCCCTTCTGCACTGCTGATGTGTGACTTCGAATTGTTTTCTGTCCATTCTGTGAAATACCAAACCATTGCAGGGAGATGCTGGCGATCATAATCAGGCGTCAACATCCTGAAGGCAGATACTTGGTTAATGAGCTGCTTTTTGCCCACTCTGCTAACAGTGGAGGCAGTACTACCCCAACAAAATCTCATGTGCCTTCTCACAGACTATTGCCATCAGGACTTGGATGGAGCAGCAAAGATATTTGATATTAAAAAAATGAATACAAAATAAAAGCTGCAGTCACGGACTCCCATTAGAGCATCTGTTAGTAGCAAGAAAAATCAAGAGGATAATTTATAGCCAGAACACCAAAAAATTTCCTTTCTATTTAAAACTTTATTTTATTGAAAAAATTTAGATGCTTTTTCCGCATAATGAAATTTTGCTTTATCTAAAATAGCAATATTTCTTCACACCTTGATGTCTCTTTACAACTTTTGCTCTGATTTAATAGAGAATTTGGACGCATAGCAACTACATTCCAATCAGGTTTACATAAGATCAATGGTAATATGCTGAAAAATAAAAAAATGTTTTATAATTTTACTCCATAACCTTCTGAAATACTTCATAAAAAATCTACCTGTTCACTTTAATCTTTTTTTTTTATTGTTTACATTCATTCAATTTCTTCACAAAAGCCATCTTTTAATATCAAGGTATCTTTAATTGGCTTTAAAAGTGTATTCTAATGGAATTTTCTCAGATAACCTTTAACAGTTTAAACAGGTTAAATTTTAATGTCATTTATGTTGGAAAGGTGTTCAAAATATTATACTATTAAATATTTAATGACATCATTATGGAAGATTTAGCTATTTTCAAACTAGACTCAGAAGGCCAGAGGTATCATTCCACACTACTTCTTGAATCGTTAAACAGGTCTACTGAGATTTGTAATGTTTTTCAAAATTTAATAAAATGGTTTAGGTTGCTGCTAGCTTTGCAAAGTATAGTATTCTTACACAGATGTGACTGCTAATTAAAAAGTCTCCTGTGACTGCGAATGGGTTTCAGGGTGCTGCTTTTATTCGTGTTTGTATCATTTAGGAAAATTTGGAGCATTCGAATATTTGTGTATTCATAATTATAATGTACATAAAAGACTACACTCAGTCCTAACTACTGCCTAGAACTATAAGAAAATTATATTTACATGCAAGTGCTTTCAGTGGCTTATATCTACAATATTGTTGCCAATAAAAGAATTAATAGAATAGAATTAATTAAGAATTAATCTCTGATTCTTGCCAATCAAACAGTTCAGTAATCACACTTTTACTGTATTTCTTCTGAAGCAGTCGTTTGTTGAAATACCTGCAGATCATGTGTACCAGGTATCCCAAGGGAGGGGAAAAAAAAGTTTATTTTGTGAGGAATTGAGAGTACTTTAAACAAACCTTTCCATTTTCAACGGAGGATGGAAATTGATAGGCTGTTAGCAGAAATCAAAACAAGAATGTTATAAGCTAACCTTCACATCTTTTGAAATGAAGAAATAGCAAAACATTTAAAATCATAACAATAGGAATGTGAGTGAAACATACATTGTCACTTAAGTAATAGTAATTATAATAGAATACAGAGACAGAAGGTATTATAGTGATTTTTAGAGACAGTTTTACTCCAAAAGAACAATTCATTCTCTCTTATTATGTAGTTCCCACATAACAATGTTAAAGCATAACTCAAATGTAATATTTGTGAGGCATGTTATAATTAACTTCTTTCTTGCCTTCTTTAAAATTTATAGAGAAAAACACCATGATAACAATATACTGTTTAAATTTATCTAGGTAAGTTCTATTTATTGATTTTTAAAGATTAATCTCCTGCTAAAAGGTGTGGGTTTTATTACAGTACTATAAAAAAAAATCCAAACACTCTTTTAATACTATTTGGGGAATTATTAAAGTAGCATTATAAAAACAATACGGAAGAAAATATTGAAGTCATGATAATGGAGAACTTTTACTTTTTGACAAACATTTTCCTCCTTTTCTATTTCTGTCTCTCTGGAGTGAACTTTGGATTTTAGAACACTTATATGTAAACAAAGTTCATGGACTCAAAAAATAAGTAATTAAATCAATAAAATAGCTGTTATGCTGCTTAATATGTTGCCAAGTAAGAGATAGTAAAAAATAACACATTTTTAACTACAAGTGCAAATAGAAGCCTAAACAGTCCAAAAAAGTCAATTTCTATCTAAGAAAACCTACAATAAGGAAAATGAAAAAAAAATCTGTAAGTTTTGCGATAACCACTGGAGTGATATTCCTATTTCTTATACTTTAGCATAGCTCAAATTACTACTTTAAAAATAATTGTATTCATCTCCCCATATAACCTTTGTGAGTACAGAAATGAAACAACTCCACCTCTTCAGGAGAAAATGGAATTGAGAATGTGTTGCTAATATTCATTTCACTTTGCTAACTGCTGATGTGTCTGTATATGTGGAAGTACGTGTAATTCAGAAATTTATGTCATGGGCAAAAAATACATACACCTGTAGATATATTTGGTGTACCATTTTCAGTGTTGAGATCTGATAACCCCATACAAGTGGCCAAGAAAGAATACGTGGCATATAAAAGGAAGAAATGTATTGTCAAAACCCACAGCTTTATCAGGTGTATATCTCAGCTAAAGCTGCAGTCCTGTGTTATAGAACAGATAAGCTGATGACAATCTGCAGAATTTTTCCATCATGTTAGATTCCCTTGCAAGAATTCCACCTGCAACAGAGCTTTCTTTTCCTTGCTTTAGGACAATGCTGTGCAGATGAGAATTTTTGCCTGAAAGGTTCAGTACCAAGAAAAAAAAGGTGAAAACATTAGATCTCTGACTACAGCAGCTGGATCTGAAATTTTGTTTCTCTTGGAATGCATTACCCGTGGCAGAAATACGTTTTCTTGCAAGTGGATTATATGTTTGATAAATTATTAGAAAGCTCTAAACCAGAAAAATCTTCAAGTAAAATATGTAATCATTCCTTATCGAAGGCCAAAGATTTAGCGAAGACAATAATGCTGTGGGTTATCAAGTAATTATGTGTATTTTGGGGAGGACTGTTGCTTTTTTCTTTCTATATGTAGTCAACACAAACGTCCATATTACTTCATGTATTTTATGCCAAAATTATCAGATAAAAATTAGAAATTTGGAGATTAATACAGAAAGAACATTCAGCTTAGAAGCTTCAATGTCCTTTCATATATCAGGTTTCAGATGAGCAACTGCACTAAGCGTTCCATAAAATTCATTTAAAAACCCACCATGAACTAGATACTGGCAAAAGATTATTATTAGACACAGTAATTCATTATTCTTAGAGTCATAAAACTCTCTTGGAGTATACTAAAATACAGAAGACCAAAAATATGATGTATTTTCATATTATATTCTTTTTTTATTTTATTTTTAATCTGTGGACCTAAAATCAAACTCTGATTTCAGGGGAAAAATATGGATTTTTACATCTCCCAAAATGTCAAATCTAAGGTTGTGATATGCATTTGTTGATGAGAGTTGGAGACTTGACTATTCCTTTTCTCTAATTCAGTGGATTGGAAAAGAACTGAATTATGAAGGTAAAGAATGAACATTGCAATTGATAAGCAACATGTAAAAAGTGTGTAATAATTTTGAAGTCTAGTTATAGAAAATAAGGGTGCAGAATTGAAAGTGAGGAGAATGAATATGTAAATAAATCAGGCCATGCTATTTCAGACAATGGCTATTTCATGCCAATCCAGGCAGCTACAAACACCCATGAGAACAAAAAGATGGCACTGGTCATATGTAAAGCAGAAATATGGCTTTTGATTTGTAAACCCTACTTTTACTACAATTAAATTAAATGAAATGCTAGGGGAATGATCAAAGTTATACTTCTGGACATAGGAGGACAGGTGATAGATTGTAAGTTTGAACATGTAGCAAACACAGAAGTGAGTAGGATTCCAGTTCATAGAGCGTATTGAAAGTTAGGGAGGAAAACAAAGCCATGGCGTCTCCTGACAATAAACATAAAGGTATAAGCGAACTGGGGAAAACCTGGGAAGAAGTTTAAGACTGGGCAGGAGACTAGCTTCTGAAGAAACTCTCTCTTTGTCTTGTTTGCCCTACTGCCCAAGAAGTAACACAGCAAGATAAAAATTTCTGCAGAACAATGTAAACAGAGTATGTTAGACTGAGCTCACTGTACGATGACATTAAAGTTTCAGCACTCTGCTACAGTTTTTGTTTTATTTATAAAAAATATTTCTGAGATTTAAATTATTAAAAGCGATAGAAACAAATTCAAAGATACTTCCTTTTGACATTTTGGATAGATAGAAAAATTCTGCAGATGTAAAGAAAGGTAATATAGTTTTTCGGGTAGTGATTCTCAATTTTTTATCAAGTCCACAGGGAAAACAGCAATTGCTCCCAGACCATTCTTCAGATGTTGATATACTGTAATTACTGCACAACTCTAAGCTAAAAAATAGGAAGTGTAGCAAAAGACTATCTCATCAGAACCCTTAAGCAAACAGTTTCACCAAGCTTTTACAATAATACAACACAGTCCCAGAAAATTACTGAATAAATTTATGTATTCATTTAGATATATTTTTATGACTAGAAAATTCCATTTTCTATAAGTAATAGTGGAATAAAACAGTGCAAATTCTGCCATTTTCCAAATGTGTAAGATTGTTTTAGCAATAGTGTTCTTAGTTAGGAAGCATGAACAACGGGACTGAGTCCTAAATGAAGTTCTTTTGTGTAAAAGAATCCAATGCTCTATCACAACATAAAAGGCCATTGTTAATACATGTGACTCAACACATAGGGCAGTACTGTACTAGGAGGAATATCTCCAATGAGTTGACCAAAACCAGAGCAACAAAAATGTGCCATTTGTTCATTGGGTAGCCTGTGCTGATGGTATTTCCCCTCAACACACATGCTACATTTCAGGGAGCAGCTTACGCTTCACCCTGTGTCTGCACAGCACCTAGGGTAAGTACTATGGGGTTTTCCTGCTTCTGTTTTATCAGCTTAAGAGATGTTTTTTCTTCAAGCGTTAATAATCATGATCTCAAAAGGTCTAAAAGCCACTTCCCTCAACACAGATCACTAAGTCTAGCTTCCTGACCTCAATTCTTTTTGATTTAACACTCATCATTAACAGTATCATAATTAAAGACTAGCTGAATTTCTCTTGTAAACCTTATTTCAAGAATTTTATAGAAATGTCAATTTACCATAATTATTTCTCTAAAGTAATGTAATTGTCATTTCCTGTACCATAAAACTTGATATTCAAACTTTCTTGGATATTTCGGATCAAGTTCCAGCATCATATGGTAGAACAGAGTATGTAATTCTGAGCTGCATTTAGTAAACTGTACTTCAAAATCAAACATCTTATTCCCTCATAATAAAAATTATTAGTGTATACTAGAAAATACAATTACAGAGCAAGCTAAGATGCCTTCCCACATATAAAGAGGCAGATGTTCCTAGTATGCTCTCAAATGTGGGCATACATTTCCCGAATAACTGGGAGGGAGGGGAAAAAAGCATTTCTATGAGTATATGAGGACTGCCACATACACAGCATTGCTTTGTCTCCACCTTGGTATTCAGCCAGATGCAGAGATTCGCCTAAAAAAATATTTTGCACACATTTTCAGCATTGTACAGATAATCTTACAATCTGAAATCAGTTAATTCAAAGAAAATAGGGAAACTCTTCTCCCATGAACACAGGTGATAATTTCAGCCACACTGTTTTTGTGGAATTCATCTGCTATCAGTCACCAGTGTTTAATTATTCCTGCTTTTAGGTCATCGTCTTTCACTCAGCTCTCTATAGCTCAGTAATATATTACAGTCTTTTCTTCCAGTATTGATCTTTCTGTTGCCATTCTTGCATCAAGGTTATAAGACTGCACTGAGCAGTCATAGCCACACAGAGTCTAAAATTAGAGGTAAATAGAACTAGCATGTTAAACAGCTTTGTACTACATCACACTCATTTCTGAAATAACCACTGAGTTTTTTGTCTATTGTGTATTCAGCATAGATTTAGGATGCTGTTTGAAGCTGCACGAATGTATACGGCTTGAGAGTTGTCTCTCTGACTTGTGTCTTCCCCAGCATGATGCTGCATAACATAAGCAGAGTTGTCTGAAATACTTTCATAAGAAAGAAAGACTTGAGTCATTCTTTAGCAAAGTTATTTTCCATAATATCATACCACTAAATAAATAAGGAAAGTCAGTTTTGACGACTACATGTTAAAAATTTCAAGTACCAGCCTCACTGGATAGAATATTTTACAATGATAGTTTCTGCTGCCCTGTTCTCACACATGTCTGGGATGGCTGGATGAACTCCAGCATGCCAGCTTCGAATTTCATCATGTTGCATTACTTTGGCCCTGCCAAGAATTGACAAAATAACAAACATAAATACCGCAAAACAAGCCCAGTTTCCAGAACGCAGCAGTGTCTCCCAGCCAACCAGAACTGATAGAATATAATGCTTTGGAATTCTGCTTTGCCTTACGTAAACCTTAAACAAAATTAATGAGCTGTTCTTTGTGCTTTCCAAACAGGGTATTAGAACATTTCTGCAATTTTTCTTTCCTTTGTTTTCCTCTATAATCACTGTCTTGCTGTGGTAGTGCTTCAGTCTGCCATTCTTCATCAAGAACAGCTTTTCAAGCACTTTTAACCATTCTTGTGGTAGTGGCAGTCTTATGTGAGATAAAGATGAAGCAGAGCTATATGTTATCATTATAATGTGGGCACTTGCCTGTATGTCACTGGAACAGCTCTAAGGCTGCCTGCATGCAGGCTTTCAATACGGCAGCCTAAACTCATGGATCTCACTTCAGAGTCCTACAGAACAGTCTAGTGGTAGATATGCAATTTCTCATACTTGCATTGTCCTCCTCCAGGGAAGAAAAGGTCACACTGCTCCATAGTATTTTCATTTCAGACATGTCAGAAGTACAATTTGAACTAAATTTTGAAGTGTCAATCATCTGAGATAACCTAAAATTGTGACATTATACCATATTGTATGCTCTTACAGAAGTTTACTCATACAAATTTTTTAAATTTATATCTTAATTTTGGCAATTAACCAAAAGTAAATAGCACATCCTCAATGTGTATATTAGCTTGTTCTGAAAAAAGAACAATTAAAACCACCACCCTTTTGGGTTAAAAGAACAACTGTTTGAAGGGAGAATAAAGCCAGTCTATTTGATTGCTCGTTTAGGGAACTGAAATAACCATTTGACAAACCTTTCCAGATTGTTCAGTGAAGAGAAAGATTGGCACCAAAGATTCACTTGCCACCAAAAACTGACAGAAGAGTTTAACTCTATAGTTCACTGGCCTGTTTACAGAATGCTGAGGGAAATATTTTTAAGGCCTTAAAAAAAGTCATAGCCAAGGAATGTGGGAATGTGGATGAATTCTTCATGTTTCCCTCTTCTGCATCAACCTGCTTTTTCTATCAACTCAAATCCAAATATTGCTCTTCTTTGTTCTAGAAGGCATAGACAGCTGGGTTCTTGCATTTAAAAGCCATTGTACATAAAAAGGAATGATAATTACATTAAAATAATTTTTTTATTTATGGGGTCACATTTCTGAAACTGCTCATAGTTATACATAATACAGTTATTTCCTCACCATATATTTTGGAATAGAAATCTGTTCCTCCTACATTAAGCAGATGATCATTTGTTGCTGGGGGTTCTTTCGGTCTGATTTGGTTTACAATTTTCTTTTTAAAATCAGGAACAAGAAGGACTAATTTAAAATCCTTTCAAAATCAACAGGAATTGTCTATTACTAGTTTCAGCTAGTCTATACTAGATACCTGTAACAATATAAAAAGTGGATGGAAAACTAAGTCTGAGCAATAACATGGAAAATATTCGAAGATGTGAACTGCATATGTTATGCATGATAGAAAATAATACCAGTATGTGGTTCTGCAGTATTTTAAATCTCTACTTGAGTTTAAATTCTTTAAATTTTTACTGGAAACATCTATATTCACAAATTATAAACCCAAATATGCTAAACCTGGTTAACACACATCATACAGAACACTTGTCAGTTTAAGGTTTGAAGCCAATTTGAAGCATGTAATGAATTTATATCGAGGGTACAAAGGAGATATCTGAAGTGACATCCTGAGGCACAGTTAATGAGATTGTCTTATGTAAGTCTATCTGGTAATAAGATCATCTCTAATGAGATTATTCTGAAGTAATCCCTTTACAAATTAAATTAATGAATTATATACATTCGCAATGCAAGAATACAGAACTGAAGTGTTTTTAAGGTATTTTAAGGCTAATATCAAAGCATTTCTCTATCCCCCTTAGGACCAAGTCATTATGAATATAATAAAGTATTGCATTAAATCAGAGGAGGCAAAGAACAAGGAGACACACAGGAAATAAAATGTTGCCAAGTATGGTGTATCATCTTTGTATCACATGTCTTTTGAAAATAATAATCAAATAATTAAAGAGAAAACAGCTCCTTGCTGGAGCCCAGTACCAGATACTACAGGTACAAGAATCAAAGAGAATACTTACATTCAGTATTGGATCTGCTGAGTTGGAGAGGAAGGGCAAGGGAAAATGTTTTCTCATCCTGAAAGAAAGACACATAAGGAGAAGAGAAAGTATTAAAAAAGGACGTTGCAATGAGAGGTTGCATTCAGCTCTGTCAATCAGAAACTGAGGTAGTTGGGAGCTTTAAAATGGAAGGGTAAATTGGAGGTAAGGGAGAACAGATATAAGTCATTACTGGTTTAAAACTTTTATCTATGCCCTGTTTCCTCTTAGGAAAAATGAACGTGGCTCTAAGAAGCTTCTTTTAGCCACTTGATTGTTGTGCTATTAGAGGCTATCAGGCACACTGTGTTAGGGATATTGTGAAGATCTTTTATTTATCTCACTGATAAGCCCAAATAATCATTAGGTGACACAGCACAAAGCATATCTCTTGTAAATTTTCCGTAACAGAATTCAATGATGCATTTAATTGCCATAAATGCAGGAGCCAGCATACTGTGAATATCGTGACTCACCTCCAGTTTTGCCTTACTGAGAAGTGTTTGCTAGCCCTGTTATTTTTCATGAAATAACTACATAAGAGCATTTCTTCCTTGTTGGTTAAAGCTTATTCTCTGCCTATTCTATTTCTGTCAGAGTGTTCTACAAGTGTTTGGTACTGGCAACCTTTTTTCCACTGATAATAGAGACATTTACCCAGCAAGCAGGTGAATTTCTCCTCCATTTGAAGCATTTGAAATATCATTTAATCTGATTTTGAAGAAATTAAACCTAAGCATTGAAGTGATCTGTATCATGTAGATAACCTGTATCATGTAGCCAAAGTCCAATATCTAACAAAATATTTTGATTTCTAGGATGCAGAGTCCCATTTCTTCTTCTTGTCTTCCTCCCAGTCACCACAGAAGCCGTGATCTTCCCTACACAGGCAGAAGCAGAGCTGGCAAGCAGGATACCTGATATTTGACATCCCATTCAAGAGTCTCTCTGTTAAGGTGTTGTCACCCTGCCTTCGCAGTACTCTTAGGTCCTCTGGTGCCTACTTGATCAGAGAACATTTTGGGTACTATATAAAAATGGAAAGTTTTAAAAATCCCCAAACAAAAGAAAAAGTAGTTAATAAAAGCAACCCAGGGTAGCAATAGAAAAGAATACAGAGGAGACGGTACCTTTTATATATGCCAAATTCCACAGAATTTAATGTGTTTAGTCACTCTAAAGGGCAGACAAAAAAGCCTGCAATTTAGGGAGCTGAGGATATTGTTCACACGAAGTGAAAGATTGTGCGGAAATTGTGACATTTTATGGTGGCTCTGAGATTTGACTTGTCCAATTGGGCAAGGGATTTAAGCTTTGCCATCATGGCATACTATTCGAAAAAAGGCAGTAGGGAAAGCACAACGCTTTCACACACTGGAATCTCATAAAGGTATGCCAAAAAGTTACTAAAGCAACAGATTTTACCATGTGATTATGATACCAGAGAGGATAAATTTAAGTCAACAGAGCCATTATAATGAAAATGGAATCAAATAAATCACTTCACACTAATGCCAGCTTGGTCCTGCATACAGACTGCCTGTCAAAAGCATTAGGCGTGTTCCTGGAACATATTTTCCAGTTTAGTTTCTTCCCAGAAGGATTCTGTACAAGTGCTCTGCAGCTGCAAGGTAAGTACAGTAAGCGGGATGGTGGGGACAGCTGCTTCATAACTGCATTACTGCATAGCTGCATGTCAGCTAAAGCACTAGTGTAGATACACCCCCAGGACTGCTGAAGCACTACCAGTTAAGATAGCTCCTTTTCTGATTTTAATATATCAGTAGAAAAGAAAAAAAAAAAAAGAAGAAGAAGAGCATTCCTTCTAGTACAGGGAACTGATGGACTCTATCCTCCCCTACAATTACACGACTATTCCAAAGACAGTTGTGCCTAAATGCTACATTAAGCAATTTTCAGATCTTTAAAGCTGACTTGCAAGCATAATTTTGCATAGGATTCTTAAAGAGAATCAGTCAACAGTATTAATTTAAATTACAGCAGAAAGATTATGAGAACCAAGGCAGAATTTTTCATGCCTATAAAAGGATGTTTAACATGACTCAGTGGAATTTTCTCCCTGAATAGCAAAGGAAGGAACTAGGCACACACTCTGTTTCTAGAGCTTTATGGCATTAGCAGTACTTGTAACTCATGACTCTGCAGGTGGTACTTGTATCAGGTAAACTCAGTAGTCGGTAGATGATGTTATTCCGTCATAGGCAAGAGGCTACTGAAGTAGTGGATTCTTTAGGGTGTGGCAGAAAAATGATAAGACTTCTCTGCTTGTCTTCCTTATTTACTGCCCATTCTATAACAGTGAAATCATAGCAGACATCACAAGTAACAAGTTTTCTTCACTGAGAGATTTCTCTATCCTGACGAATTCAGCTTGCCACAAAGCAAAGGAGCTGCTTAAACAATTATTTTTTGGCTTAATTTCTGTCCCCTTGCAATTACTCAAAAAATTTAATAAAACATGACTGTAGAACATGAACTATATCTGTAAATGGCAAAACTAGAAATAAATGGCTTTTCTACTTGTCTGAGAAAATCCATGTCTAACCTGTATTGTAAGGAATCCTCCAAAATCTGGTCCATCCTGGTATTATACTGGGTTAAATAATTGCAGATGCCTTTGGTCATGTTTGTGGCTAGCAATCATTGCCTTAGAGTTCCTGCAGTTACAGAGTGGTCAGAAACAAGACTGTGTCTCAGTTCTCATGGACTCCTACAATTAAGCAGGCATCGTTATGGAGCAAATGCCTGTCCTGTAGCAACTGGATAGCCATTCCAACAAGCTGGATCTCTTGCGAACAAAGAGAAAGGAACTGACACACTTACAGATCTTTAGAATGAATTCAGGCTGACATTATAAGTGACATTAACACTTGCAGATATTTCTTCTTGGTGGAATCAGAAATGAGGGGTTCTCTTACAGTGTGCTACTTGACAACTAATGTCCCCAATTTTTTTTAATATTAGAATGGTACAGAAGTCATCTAAATAGGCAGGCTAGTAGCCCCCGACCTGATAGGTTTTTACATATATGATAAATTCTTCCATTCTTGTGCACAGAACAATATTTACCTTCACCATTCCAACCAAAATATTATTTACAAATAATTTGGAAATCATGTATGCTGAGTGTGCCAAAAAATGACACTATAAATCCAAAATGAAATAATAACAATATTTTCCACTATAAGCAGAGGTAGCATTCATGCTGCTAATGCATGTATAGCTAAATATTCGCCATTGCAGCATGACACTTACCTCATTCTTGTGCCCCCGTCTTAGGACAGAAACTTCCTAGCTGGTTTTGAATTGCTGTGCCCAAAAAGTGTCTGGGGATGCCACAAGACAGAACTAAACTAGGAAGGTCAACAGCACACTCATCGGAGTGGAGGGTGCCAAGCCTTTCTCTAGGAAGTTGGTCATGCATTGTGTTACCTAAAGAGGTCACTCCACTACAATCCTACTTGTTCTCTGAATTGCAAAATCACTTCCACGCTGAATTATTCTCCTCATCGCTCCTGGGGCAGACTCTGCCTCCCGCTGTAACAAGATTAAGCTCATTCCATAACTGTCTGGACACTACCTTGGGATCTTGGCAGGCTTCCTGCCTTGCTGAAACCAAGATGAAGCATCTGCTGTGCCATTATACGGTCTTGGCATATGCATCCCTTAAGAAAGGATATTGTGACATAACCAGTGGAGCACAAAAGCCCTTACTGACTTAAAGACCCACAGGGCTATTGCCATCTGTTTATTAATTAGGTGCACTAGGTCCTGATTGTTACATATGGAATTAACCAGGTTGCTGGTGGCTCATTCCACTGGAATGCTCTGGTTATAAGGAAAGAATTTTTAAGAAATAGGAAATAAGTGTCCCTATTTGAATTGCCCAGTACAATGTCTCCCAGTGTTGTAAATCCAAGTAATTATTCCATTCCTCTGCTAAATGCTTTGGATGAGCCTTCTGTTCCTGTCTTGTTATGAAATCTATATCACATTAGGGCACACCATTATAGAGTAGAATGATAGTTTCAACTTTCTTCCTCATATCTTCATGGTTTTTTTCACCATGGCATGTCAGTGGGTTTTTCTGTTTTAATCAATCAAGACCATTGTTACCCCATGTGTAGAATCTCCTACTGATAGCATTCATTCGGCAAGCAAAAACTCCCTAAGAGCATCTTTGGATACTTTAACATCCATGGTTATATATTCTATGTTTGTTTGAAAGACATTCCCAGCAAAGCTGCAGGCAATCTGCGTGTCTCTTCTGGAGCACTGTAAAACTGGCAGTATGTTCTTAGTTAGACTGATTAGTATTATTATTAAATTTCAATTCCTTCTGTTAGCATATAATTCCCAGAATTCATTATATATCCACTTTGTCAGTTACACCTCCTATCTCTTGGAAAAGATCTTCTAATCATGATTCTTGAGTCATTTTAAGGCCATCCTTTAGTGGAACAAGAGGGCAGTGGGAACTTCAAGTTGGCCCTTCCTCTCTGTGTCCTCCCAAGTCAGGCAAAACTTTTGCGTGGCCAGAAGGCAGATCACAGAATCACGGAATCGTCGGGGTTGAAATGGACTTCTAAAGACGGTCTGTGACACCTGCCACGGGCAGAGCCATCTTTCACTCGTTATTGGGTATACACCCATTTCACCGTAGGAGCCTCTAAATTGTCACTTTATTTTTCTAATACTTGAAATAGTAGAATACTCCCTTACAGCACCTCACAGGAGAAATAGATATGATTCTGCATGAGAGTTGAATAATTCCCAAGTATACGCCCTTCCAGTAAAAATATTTCTACATCTGACAGAATATCAGTGATACGGCAAATACTGCAGAAAATATGTATGTTACTGCAGAAAACCCTAGAAAACTCCTTCAGAATTAAAGAAATACTATTTCAATGTAACTGCATCCTGACCTCTGAAAATGGAGTTGTTTAAGACTGTTAAAGGTGTTTCTTAATGGCCACGTTATGCAGTTTCGGGTAGGACAGATTATTGAATAAACTGATCCATACTGCTACCTACAGAGTGTTTCTGTTTTCAAGATCTAAAACAGTTTCATGGAGCCTGGAGCAAAACAGAAGGAATCTTGCAATGCAGCAAGCTTGAACTTTAAACCTCTGTGGAAATGAATTATGCATATGGATTGTATGTACAGTTTTAAGCTTTAGAAATAATTTTGTATACTGCTATTGATGATACAGACGTAGCTCCAGAGCATTAATGTGAGTCTATGGGAGCTAACATTGCTAAGAAAAGGAATGAGACAAATTGGGTAAAACTGTTAATTGGCAGGCAAAGCAGATTTTTCCTTGTGATTGAAATAGGTAAAAAAAAAGGGAACTTCAAACAAGAAGAAAAAAAGATATCCTGCTAATTCATCAGCTGTCCAACATGAGCATGAAAAACTGAAATATCCAATCCAAACAGTCAGCGTGCTCTCTAATTTTAAAGAAGTAAATAACCAGTAAAGAACCCAAACATAGGATTTTGGTTTTTTCCTGAAGATTTCTGCAGTGGAAGAGATAATAGTAATGTTCACAGACCACAGAATATTCTGAGTTGGAAGGGACCTGCAAGGATCACCAAATCCAACTCTTAAGTGAATGGCCCGTATGTGGATATAACACCTACCTTACCATTATTAGCACCGTGGTCTAACCAACTGAGCTAATTAAAGACTTAATTTCTATTCAAATATGAAAGCTTGTATACTGTTGTCACTACATTTCTTAATATAAATATAATTTTAATAATAAATCCTCTCAGGATTAACCCTCAGCTTCTCATTGCTCTATGAAGCAGGTGAAAAGGATTTTCTTGCAGAGAAATGGTGCTGTACAAGCTGCTTGTTCAATAGCTTCTTTGTTCTAGTACACATTTGGTTAAAAATATTAATTCCTTTGATGTGAATCAATGCCTCTTTTAATCAATGGGAAACTTTCTGTTTTCTAAAATAACTTTTGTTTAGGCACCATGATTGTGTACATGGAATAAGGGATCAGTGGCCTTAGTGTACAAAAGCATTGTCTCAAGACTGTGCATTTCAGTAAGAACATGGCACAGATTTATTTCTTTATGATGGAGTTATCAACCTGTAGGTGATGTTTTCACTTGTCATATTTGATCACACACTTCTCATCTGTAGCCCAGCTACAAAAATCCATTTGTGCTCAAGACTTATCCACTGCCTTAGACCTTTCCACAGACAACTGAAGGTTGTCCTCTGTCAAAAGTCAAAATTTCCAGTCTTTAACAACCTGGAAGAAACAACTTTAACATCCAGCAATGATTGCAAGTTAAACAAAATAGCTTTATATGGCCGTATCATGACATGTCTGAGAATAATGTTGTAAACGTAAAGGCATATTCTACATTACAACTTGCTTTAGGCAAGCTTAAATTATTCATTTTTCTTGTAACTATTTATGTATTTATACATATGTGTGTGTGTATATATATAACCCCGTATAGTCTTAAAATAGATTATGTATAAAACATCATCACTCTGTAGCAAATGAATGAGTCCAGAAAAGTACATGTGTAAATCTTCTGAATAAGGAAAGCAATTTTTTAAAAGTGTATTGATTTGTCTAAAGTGTTAAATTACATAATAGCCATATACTAAAGCATTGAATAATTTAAGTAAATCAATGTTTTCTGAATTTCATACAAGTACAAACTGTCTTAGGCAATAAAATAAATCAATATAATAAAAAAAAAAAGAGTAGTATTTAATGATGAATGCATGAGCTGATAATAACCAGAGGTAAAAACTCTATCATTGTAAAAAAGAACTTTCAGTCATCTTTTCTCTATTGTTCCCATCAGAAAACATGGTACTCTGTAGCCAATTGATTTTAGCCTTTAAATAACTTTTCATTTGAACAGCACCTCACAGAAGTAAAAGTATAAGCTATTTCAAATTAACATCCTGGATATGGAATAGTAATGCAAATTAACTTCTATTAAACCTATTTCATGCAGTTTACAGTTCTTAAAAAATGACTATTCTGTAGACCTAAAGGAAGCATCACTTCCATTCTTGAATGACTGCCACATTCTTGAATGACTGTTTTCTTTAATCAATGTCTCCTGGGCAGAAGGCCCAGGTTTCAAAAGTTAAAACTTTTTAAATGTTATACTTTTATTTTGTTTGTTAACAATACTTCTGGCTACCTTCCAAAAAGTTAAGAGTTAAAATACAAAGGAGAAATGCCTACATCCTAAAACTGTTCATAACACTTACCATAAAAAAAATATGCATCAATTAATTTTGAAAGTGAACAAAAATAGTGTATCTGCAGGAGACAATTGACAACGTTTTTTATAGTGATATTTATGAAACCCATTAAATTCTTGCTCAGTGGTAAAAATATTTAACAGAAACTTCTCCTTATAAATTTCATAATATTGTATTCATTCAGAGACTGCAGATTCAAAAATTTTCTAGAAACACTATGAGGAACTTACATATGTCTAAATCTAAGTGGTTATACCACCATATTAACCAGTACCTTGCCTTCAAGACTCACATCTGAAACCGTGACAACAGAATAATTTATTCTGCAAAGCCATATGAAAAGGAATGATTGGTTGATTGTCGTTTTCTTAAAAATAGATTAAATCAAGAATTAAATTAAATGAATACTAGACATAATATCTTCATGAGCCATATTTTATATATTTTTATCCCACATCATGTAGAAGACGTAAGATGCTTTCAAAACAAGGTGTTGGGTTTTTTTCTCAGAAAATTTTGTTTCACAAAAGCTAAGTCAGTCATAATAATTGGCAGGTACTTTGAAATATAAATCATACTTTCTGCATCTCTCTCTGTTGATCTAACAGGATTCAGAAGTAGCTAGTCACATCAGTTTGAGGAAAGAGAGCTCTATTTTGGCTTTGTCTAAAAGGAGGGAAAAGAAGTACTATAGAAACACGAACTCTGCTTTTTATTCTAATTGAGTGTTTCTTCATACAAGCAAATTTACATCATTAAAGATGTTATGAAAGAGGTGAGATTCTGACTCAGGGATTTGCCATCCGTCTTATATGAAATGCACTGTTTATAAAAACTGAGTATTTGTACCTACTGTTATACTTTTTCAGAAAATGCGAAGAAAAATTATGCTTACCGTGCTCTACTCTATAAAAATCTTCAAAATTTTCACTAGCTTCTTAATAAGGAATTAACTACTTTTAAAGCTGTTGATAGTCAAAATACCATGTTGCAATCTTTTAACTGAGAAATATGAACAAAGTAATATCAGCTACTTCTTAGACGAAAATCTTACTTTAACTAAGTACATTACACTGTCTACGATTTTGAAAGGTAGGTGCAGTCTTTTTCTACAGATATGTAATTACAAACTTATTGCAGAAATAACTCATTATCTATTTTCCCTGAATATCATTTGTTTAAAATTATTGTGCCCGCAGGTTCTGGTGCTGAGTGGGACAAGCTGCTGCGTGTTCCACAAGGCCCCTGCACGGGGTCTCGGGCGAGGCCAGACCTCTGCTAGCTAGCTGTACCCACTCATGGCCACTGTGGGCCTTGCACCTCCCTGCGAATGATGGTAAGGCGCCCCAGAGGTGATGGAGGTGGCCCTCGGACCGGCCGCCATAGCTTTTATTCCGTAGACCCCCTGGGAAAGGAGAGGATCCACATGGCGACCTAGGAACCGAGAGGGGGGACTTCCGCTTGGCAGGGGGGTTATAAGGGACACCCGAAGGGGCGGGGTGATACAGAACAGCCAATAGGGAGAGAGGGAGGAAAGGGCGGGTGTTACAAACCAACCAATGGGGAGAGAGGGGGCAGGCATGGGGGTTTGGTTACAGGAGTACATGAATATGCATAAGTCGATGGGCGAGGCTTTCTCCAGAAAACCAAGGGGTTTTTCCTTGACCAAATCATGGTCTAATATCTTTTTTGACCTCCCCTTCCCAGCTCACCGCAACAATCATTATATTTACTTGCTTCTCTACATGTTCAGTTCTGAAAAGCACTTCTTGTTAGCTTTGGATTATTGCCAGAAAATTGCCATTTTTTTCCATTGTCTTAGCTACTTCTGTACCAAGAGTTCCAGTAATTATATGGGGAATTTCATGCAGTTATCTCCTAATGATTTAATATACATATATGCTTATATGGAACTCCATATAAGAAAATGTGGAAAGCCTGTTTATTGGACCCAATTGACAGCAAAATCAATATTACACTTTTCAAAAATATTATGTAGTTTTTCTAAAAAGGTAGCGGAATATTAAGATGTTTCAGAAGTGGGAGGTTATAGACCTTACTTTGTTTACATTAGCACATAATCCTTCATAATTCACTGGTTCACAATCAGTTTTTAACATTGATCCAACTGAATTGTTTCAAATAAAATTTTTAGATGATGTACAAAGAAAAACATCAGTATTTCCAAATTAGCCCAGACAAATGGCTTCCTTGG
Source organism: Mohoua ochrocephala (assembly GCA_013398855.1). Taxonomy (NCBI): domain Eukaryota; kingdom Metazoa; phylum Chordata; class Aves; order Passeriformes; family Acanthizidae; genus Mohoua; species Mohoua ochrocephala. Next base: position 30,040 of record VZTA01003413.1, on the reverse strand, counting down.
AGATCCACTCCTCTAGTCTTCAAAATATGTTTGTCCTCAACAATAGTGGGGCCAAATATTAATATTTGTGACAGGATAGACAACTGTGAATCGTAGAATGGTTTGGGTTGGAAGAGACCTGAACAAACATCTAGTTCAAGCCTTGCACCATGGGCAGGGACACCTTTCACTTGACCAGGTTGCTCAGAGATCCCATGCAACCTGGTTTTGCACACCTCCAAGGATGGGGAACCAACAGCTTCTCTGGGCAATGTGCTGCAGTGCCTCACTACCCTCACAGTAAAAAATATCTTATTAACACCTAATCTTAATCTCCTTTTAGTTTAAAACCATTCCCCCTTGTCCTATCACTCTCGGCTTGTGTAAAAAGTCACTCTCCTTTTCATAAGCCTCCTTTAAGCACGGCAAGGCCTCAATGAGCTATCTGCACAGACTTCTCTTCTTCAGACTGAATAATCCCAGTTCTCTCAGCCTGTCTTCATTGCAAAGGACCTCCAGCCCTCTGAGCCTCTTCATGGCCTTCCTCTGAATCCAGTGTAATAGATCTGCGTCTGTCTTGTGCTGAGGATCCCAGAGCTGGACAAAGTACTCCAAGTGGAGTACACGAGAGCAGAGCAGAGAGGAAGAATCACCTTCCTTGACCTGCTGACCACTCCTCTTTTGATACAGCCCAGGATGTAGCTGGCCTTCTAGGCTTTGAGTACACAATGTCAAGTCATGTCCAGCTTTTCATCCATAGGGCTTTGCAGGGCTGCTCAGTGACATCTTCTCCAGTCTGTGCTTATGTCTGCGATTGCCCTGATCCTGTTACAGAAACTTGCACTTGAACTTGTTGGACTTCATGAGGTTCTCTCAGGCTCACCTCCCATGTTTGTCCACATGCCCCTGGATGGCATCCTGTCCTTCAGGCCTCTCAACTGCACCACCCACTTTCAAGTCATCTGCACTCAATCTCATGTGGTACATTGAAATGACATCTCACTATGTCATTGATAAAGATATTAAAAGAGTACCAGTCCCAAGACAGAGACCTGAGGGACACCACTCGTCCCTGGCCTCTGCCTGAATGCAGAGCCATTGGCTGCAACTGTCCGGATGAGTCCATCCAGCCAGTAGTTTATCCATTGAAAAGTCCACCATTCAAATGCACGTCTCTCCAATTTGGAGATAAGGATATCATGCAGCACTGTCTTGCAGAAGGCTAGGTAAATTACATCAGTTGGTTTTCCCTTGTTGACCATTGCACTATTATCGACGACCACCAGATTGGTCAGACATGATTTTCCTCAGTGAAGTTGTGCTGGCTGTCTCAGATCACCTCGTTCACTTGCATATGCCTTAACGCTGCTTCCACGAGTATTCGCTCTGTGACCTTCTCAGGCACAGAAGTGAGTGAATGAGCATGGTGAAGAGTGTCTTGATGGGAAAATGGACTGTATTCTTTAGTTTCCATACATTGTAATGTATATGGATTTTTGCTTTTACTTTGTGTGTATATGAATTACATGCAAGTTTTAAAATGGAAATTGAGTTTAGCATTTTTTGAAGAGATATCTGGATTAATCAGCCACAAATAGTGAGAAATATCACCAAAAACATCAGTTTGGAATAGTCAAGAACTCCATACAATGACAGAAATTTACTTGTGATATTTTTTGAGAAATTTTCTATTTGAGTATAAGTACTCAGTAGTAGCAGTAAAAGACTTGACATGGGAAGTCACTGTTAATAAGAGAATATATAATACCACTGTATCTATTTTTGCATGCCCTACTTCTATTTTTATATGTCCAACCACACAGACAAGAGTCAACTCTGCAAATAATTTTAATGAATACAACACAATTGTGACTCCAAAATTTTACATTTATAGTGTATGGGTAAAAAGTAGAATAAGAATCTTTCTATTCTAAATGAAAGTTATTACACAGGTTCTCTTGTCTTTATAGTTCAGCTTGTGTTATAGCTACTGGTGAAAACCATATACCTTGCACAAAACAAGAAAAGCACATTCTGGCAAATATTTGGAATATCTTGGCTTCCTTCTTTATTTAAAATTATTTCTTTGGGTTGTTGGTTGGCTGGTTTGGTTTGGTGATTTTTGTCACCGGTTTTGGTCTTGATTTGGTTCTGTTGGAGTTTTCTTGGTCCTTGATATACCTATTATTTTTCTAAGATTACTGTATATGATCTTCATACTGAACAAAAAGATATTCCAACCGGAGATATCCAAGTGATGTTGATTGCAGAAAATCCTCTGGACATTTAAGACAAAGTTTTCAATGCACTGTACAAAGGGAGAAATGTTCAAACAGGAATGAACCTTTCTTGTTCACTTCCGCTTAACGAAATATCTGAATGCACAGAATAACAGCCCTAATTTGTTACTTTAATGCAATTGCTTGATTTCATGAATATGCGTTAGAACTTTTTGCTCTAAGAGTAAATCTGTAGAGGGTAGTTAGTACTTCCTATAATTAATTTTCTGTGTTGAGGCTGAAAATGCAGCACACCACGTACATAACCCTGCTCCAGGGTAAATTGCCCCTTTGCGCTTTCCTTCCATGTTCTAGCCCAAATGCATTTCCCCCACATTTCTCTTTGGCTTCAACAACATGCCCTGGCCCCCTGCACTTCTATCCTGAACAGATCAGTGTAGAAACAGTTAACTTAGTAAGGGAATACTGCTCTGATTCTGTTTCATTTCAGTCTCTTTCCTTGATTCATGTTGGTACCTACTGGAACACAGTCTGTGTAAAGTACAGTCAAAAACTGTCCAGAGCAAATGGAACAAGCAGTACATGGCTAGTACAGGAATACTTTCAAACTACGAGCTTAACTACAAAAAGGTGAGTAAAACTCCCAGTTCATATCAAGTTGTCTGGGTGCAGAACCCTCCCACTGGGAATACAGGTTCCAAGAGGATATTTTGAAAAATTACATGTGGGCATATTTTAAAATGTAACCTCTAATAAATGTTCACTGACTTAGACTTCAGTGAAAACAGTGACATATCTAAACATCTACAACTGCCAAATTTTCACTACTTTGTCATTTAGTTAAAATACCACTGGATTTTAACAATTTCATCCGATTGAGATGCTGACTTCCACTAGGAACTTCCAAGTTGCATTGGTGTCTTCTCGTATTTGACCCCCAATCTTTATATACACAATCTGATGCTAGTACAATAATACTCCTTCAGTTTTCAGCTGCATGTCATTCATTTATTGAGGTTAGAGTTATTTTTGAAGCAGACGATTTGTATCCTTTAGGTGGGGAAATCATAAGCCTCCACTGCTGCAGGAAACTCAGAATGTGTTGGATTCCTCAGTTTGCCAAGTCATTATAAAAATGTATACTAATGCATGATCACAGACCCTAAGTTATTCATAGGGCTAAAACACAAAAATATTTAAAAATAATTTTATTTTCACATTTTTTTCCACCAAGGTTAACCCAGTTTTCAGATCCTGGATTTGGATCTCATAATAGAATATGATTTACAGTCATGAATTTTCTGTGGAAGAAATCTGTTTGTTATATTCATTCATTGCAAGTTCAGGTGTGTCTAACAGAGGTGGTCTGTGAGCACGTGTTCACCTGGTTAGGAATTGATCTAGGGAGTAATTGGTTCAACTTCTCGGAGTCACTGCAGAATTGGGGACTGACAGTAAATGTAGTGCTAAGTAGAAGTTTTGAATCTTCTATCAGTTGCAAAAGAGACAAGCTATCAGAAGTTGCATTAATAGAGAAAACATTCTAAGCCGACTAAAACTAGAATTGAGAACACTTTAAACAAAAAACAAACATACAGGTCGATGAATGAAAGAGGAATTTGTGGATGGCTAAATATAGATTTGCATTTTTTTTAGCCTCTTCCTAGTCCCCAGTTGTCAATGTAAGTTATGTATATAGCAGATTAAAACTACTGTAAATTAAAAAGAGTGAGAATTGTTATAAAAGAGTTCCACTATACTGAATGTTGGTGAGTAAAGCCAAACTACAAGCAGATGACAAAGACAATGAGAGGAATAGGCGTTGTTAGTGGTAAATGTTCAAGAGGAAATATGAAGGAAATTTATATTCAAATACATACTGAATAAATCAGAGATATGAAATAACATTTGCCCATTTGCAAATGTCTTTTTTTAACGCTGACTGCAATTAACCATAATATTTACAATAAGTTTCTATTCTCAGGAATGTTGATGGCATTGCATGTTATCACACATATAATTTCTGAAATCCTGAACTAAAATTTTGTGCATGAAAATAATAGAAAAGTAAAAAGAAGAGGAAAAGCTCTAAAGAAAGTATAGCAATTCCATACTATTGCCATTAATATGTCAATTAATTTGCTCATATTATTCTGGTATTTTGACTAGGTTTAATAAAATACTGTAGAAAAATAGATTAATATTAAATTGATACCTAAAGACTTTTAGCTTTTTATATATTCTCTGTAGCTTTGTAGGTTTTTAATACATAGCTGTATAGTTTTTAACACTTTCTCAAACTTTATAATAGTAGATTACGCTTTCTCACACAGGACACCATCCTCTTAAAATTCTGTTTAGTCTTATTTTCAAAAAAAAGAATGTCTAACAAGGACACCCTGTTTTGCACTAGAAGTTGGGACACATAAAAAAATACAGGGCTAAGAGCCCTTGCAGAGACTCCAAGGGGCAGGCCCAAGCCAGGGCAACCAGTTTCCTATTGGATGCACTTGTTAGACAGACTAATTAATTACATTTATAAAAATTGTGATAACCCAATGCTGTATTTTGCGCCCCTGAAAGCTTTTATTAAAGAGCTACTCTTTGTGTTATCACCTTTAATATTTTTTGGAAAGCTGGTCTTTCGATTCCAGGCGACAAAATCATCAAAGCACCTTCATATCATTGAATTAAGGGAGACTTATATCGATTCCCAAGCAAATGATGAATAATATAAGTATTTTTATGCTCATTTTTCACTCAATTAAAAAAGGATCAATTTAGGACAGGATCCTTTGATATTGCAAAGAAATGTTACTAATTTTGCTTTGAATTTACAGGAGAGAAAAAAAGGGTATGAGAACATATTTAGTTTATGAAATGAATTGTCTGAATATATACGTTAATCTAGTTTTTCTCAGAGTCGCCAATTATATTATTATAATCTTCAAGAAAGGAATTCTGATTTTTTTTTTGTTCCAAATAGTCACCAGAAAAAAAAACATATACAGTTCTTAGTTCTTTTATAACCACATCTATCACTATAACTTTTAAAAGGTTAAATATTTGACTGTATTACATTACAGGAAAACAATATATGCAGTATTTTCTTGCCATGAACCCCCACAGTGTTTAAAATATATATTATTTAAAATGTGATTACCAAGTTGTGCAAAAGATGCCATAAAAAATTGAAACCTAGATGTCTGTCCCAAACTTTACTGAAAAAGAGAAGCCAAATTCTGCTCAACTTCTGCTTTAGAAATATTGAAGAGATGCCAAGTAAGATTTAATTTTCCTATCTTTTGACTCTTTAAAACATTTATTATTTGCCAACAATTCTTCAATGACTAAGATATGAAAATGTTAGCAGCCCATTTAGTGTATGAAATATTATAAAATTAAGAATATTACAGGTATATTAAAATTATATTGATTCCTTTCTCAGTTTTCCTTTTTTATCATGTGGCACATTCATTTTGTATTTCTAAAGAATTCTGTAGGCATCACTGACTTTGTTATATAAGCTCTACTGTTACTCGATTTTTCAGAGGTCAAGTTGCAAAGTTCCTTTTTTATAGTATATAAACTTGATAGGAATTCTGGCAGGAAATACCTGTTTTCAAATGGAATCACTTGTTCTTATAGCTAATCACCCATGTGACTTTGAAACTTTGATTTAGGCAGTACTCACAGGTCTTGATCTGGTCACTCTGAAAGGTAACACGTAATCATTTTATAGTAATTAAAGCCAATGACAAAAATTATCACTGAGCAATGTGTACAACTATGTAACATTTCATGTGCAAATAAGAGAATACATTTATGAACCATTGTGCACCTATGACGAATCCAGTACCTACTGCCTTTTAGAGATTTTGAGATTTATTTTTCAAAATCCCTTTCCTTTTTTTCCTTTTATTTTTTTAATATAGAGTCATCCTTCTCTGTTATTATCTTGGTTTTACCATTCAGTAGCCCATCCAAATATATTATCATAATTTATTTTTTAAACAGCCATTTTAACACAAATACCACCAAAAGCTTTTGGGTTTGTTTCCCAAATAAAATTCCTTTAAATGCTTATCATGTCTTGTAGTGCATATTTAGGTTTTTTCTGCAGGTGATCACAAAAAAGGCACCATTTTACCAGCACAAAAGCCTTCTGCCTTGCTTTTTGTTTGTTCTCTTACACCTTCACTACTTATTTCTTGACTCTTTATTGAAGTATTTTATGACTTAACATAATGAATATTTATCGTGAGTTGGAAAATGAATTGTAAATTATGTTCATTTACTTAATATATTTTCATTTCTCAGTATTTTTACATAAAAAGTTGAATGTGTCCTTTACAGCCTTCTTTTCAAAGATATAATTATCAAGAGTATAAATATGCAAGAGCATACCTGGGTGCTTTTTAGTTGCCTTTATGTTTATAGATTCCTATCTGTTGGTAGTCAAACGATAAAGACAAGCTAGGTGATTAATTTTTCCACTGTGGTAATCACATTGATTTAGTTCATATTCATGACATTTCATATTGTTAACAGTCAATGACCCCAAATTAATATAGGAACAGTTTTGGCAAACCAAAGCACAATCTGACAATGCATTTACAACTATGATTGTGTTCTTACTGTGCTGAGACTGAAATGTCAATTATATTGGGAACGAGGGAATAGTGCATGTATAGAAGAAAAAAATTAACATGTATGATTATACTTGAAAGTTAAACTATTGTTACTGAAAATCAGCACTCTGAACATAGAGCATACAACCACTGAGAATAAAAACTAAATACATGTATTTTATAAATATGAGAGAATAGTACAAGTACAGAACACCTACTGAAAGCCATAAAATGAAACTTAAAAGAATTAATGAAGCAGCATGCTATCACTTATCTGATGATTTGCAATCATAAATCCCACTAATGATGGTGACACTTCTATTGCTCAGAAATAAACTTTCTAATTGAGCTTTTGGAAGATGAAAACGGCAATACTAATCTTAGAAATTTTGTTTTAAGGCAGAGGGTCAATTCCTTTGCAGCCAACAACTGTAGAGTAGCTACAGCTGATTTTTGTACATTTCACTGTGGCTGCTGGTTGAGAGCTGAGATCATGTACTTGGGTTTTGTGTGCATTACACATCCATCTGTTCCTCCGTCTGGCAAAGAAAAAAAAAAAAAGAAAAATTAAGAAAAAGAAGCATAGGAATGCTTTATAAACTCTTTTCACCAATACACCAGTTGTTAGCTTCCTGCTGGTAGCCCTGGTATAAGCTTCATTGGGTAATTATTTCAAGCAGGAAACAACCAACCCACGTGTTCAAAAGTAATTACTAGTTCAATTAACCATCCAGAAGCAGGTAATTTTTTTCTTAAGATGCAGAAACAGAAGAATTATAATATTTGTGTGTCTTTAATATCAGCATTCAGATAGCATCTGTGCAATTTTATACCAGCACATATTTTTGTAACAGAAACAAAAATTTCATACTAATAGAAATGGCCTATGTAGATAATAAATCACAAATGGCCACATGAAATTTCCAAGGTATTTTTTGTGCTAGGTGTAATATTAGGTCTGTTGTTATTTAACATTTTCACCAATGATTTGAAGATAAGCAGAACCAAATTCACACATAGTATTAGATTGGGAAGTACTATACACTCAGCTGAGGATAACAGCAGGGACATGAGAAGTCAGAGAAACACAACACAAGCAGAAAATAACAAAATAGACAAAGAAAAGAACAGGCTAATGCATCTGGGGAAAAATAAACCAGAACCAGGACAGTACAACTGGGAGGAACTATGAAAGCTGGCACACTGAAAAAGATTTAGGGGTAGTTGTGAACAACAAACATGAAAACAAATCTGAGTCAGAGACAGAAATAACAAAGATGTGCCTCACCAAGAGCTTCAGGAATCTACTTTCCTTCTTTGAACAGTTAATCCCCAGCAGATGCCATGTTTTTCTCCATCTACTTATTTCTGGTTTTTTGCACATTACTCTGAAAAATAAAGTGGCATTATTATCAGAATATATGTCCCCATAAGGCCTAGTCTTGACTGATTCATAAAGTTTTCAGTGGTTTAAGCTTCATTTTGTGTGGTCTTCCCCAAATATCAGCAAAATGAGCTACCTAATTAATTATAAGGAACAATGTGGTATAAAAAGAGAGATGGTCTTATTAGCCTATCTCTGAAATCGACATGTCTTAATTCAGCACTTTCTTATTTCAGAAACTTGGAACTACTCTTAAGCTGCAATTATTTTGCTCACCTTTAAAAATCTGTTCAGATTCTTAACCTCAAAAGAACTTCTTTACCTTCTAATATTTTATTTTGGTTGCATAAACATAGAAAGACATTGATGTGATGCTATTATGTGGCACAAAGTGAAAGAAGTTTTTGAGACAATTTCCCATTTCAAAGCCATTTCATTATAATTACTATGAAATTACCCAAGCCTGCCTATTTTGCACTTTAGTCATCAACCAGTCAGCATTCCATAATACATTTCCACACCATGGTATTTTTAAAGTATTTAACTTCTGTATGATTATACGTAATATATTAATTGGTCTTGTCTTCCTTTACTGCATATGGTAAAAACCAGTTGCTCTAATTACATAATGCTTTTATGGTGCATCAATATTGAATTTAGTCTCTTCTATGTGCTCTATCAGGTAAACAGATACAACAGTTGATGCTCATAAAACCAAACATTGTCCCATTAATGAATTTTTTTTAACGTGACAAAAAATAAAGTTCCAGGACATAAGTTCAATGAGATTTGTTCTATGATGTTAGAAGGTAATTTCTTCACAGACCTGCCAGTAAGAGAGAAAACCAGGAATCGTCTGAATAGTGGATCTAGTGCAAGCTGCCAGTCATCCTATATATTCTAAACCCTTCAAATGCAAGTAACCTCTCATCCAGAAGTTGATTAGATTTATAAGCATGTAACAGTGCCCAAAATGGCAAATGACATCTCTCTATAAATGAAGAGAGATAGCTTACAACAAACTAAAATTAACTTCTGAGACATTTGTAAGACTTGATTCACACCTCTCTATTGAGAAAAAAGAATTTTATAGATAATTGTACTGATGCTTCCCTGAGCTGAGTATCTGAAACCTCGGTGCAGATATGCCTTTATATTTGGCTGCAATGTAGTGTAAGAAAATCCAAGCAGTTTCTAGCATTGCAATTAAACTAATTTAGCTACCAGATGAAGTTTAGCTATAGGACTGCACAGATTCATGTCAGGCAGTGCTGTGAGAAAGAATGGAATTTCATCTCTAATGTCAAAAACTTTAACCGGAAGAGAAGAGGTGAAGGTGCAAATTTCTTCTCAATTTATAATAAATTCCATGGTGGAATGAGATTGTCATTATTATTTAATTGGGATTTTTAACTCAGCTATAAAATGGACTCCAGAGTAATATGCATCCTGAACCAAAAAGAAATCCGGTAGTTCATTGATACACCTTTCTTACATTCTAAACCTTTCCAAAATGTGTATGTATGTGTTTATAAAAGACATAGTCTTACTTATATAATATATTCATCTCATTATTTTCCACATATTTCTTATTCTGAAAAAAAAAGTGGAGGGGTAAAGAAGGTGTCAAATAAAAACAAATTTCAAAGCATAAGTTCTGAAACATATTTTTTTGGCTTTATACAAGAAAATTTATCAATGCTTGCTATTATACAAGCTTTGTTGTGATGCCCGAAGTGTTAATATTATAGCAGGCAATACAAGAATATTTAAGAAGGTATGAGAGAAGACTAACTGCATTTAAAATACCATTTTTCCTTGACACTACTAGCAAGAGGGCTTGACTGAGATCATAATTTTTTTCTCCACTTTACAAATCATTTATGAATTCTATTTAGTTGTACTACTTTGTGCCTACCTTACAGAGGAAAATTATGTTCTTTCTCTCAGGCTTACAGTTATTAGCAATATGTGAGTGAATTGCCAGCCTTCTGCACATTGTAACGGACACAGTTTCTGTTCCAAAGGACAAAAAGCCTCAATAATGTACTGTGGCTTTTCAAAAATCTCTCCATGAAAAATTGCCTGACTGCCCATAGAAGTGAAGCAATCTACCAATGAGATGACTGTGAGGTTCTGTAGAAGCAGCTCAGCTGGACCAGGGTCCATCGGCTGGAAAAATCGTGCTTTAGATTTCTTCAGATCATGTGGAATGCTTCAACTTAACAACTGGGGAGAATACTGCAGGCAGTTGTTCTTCCACTGTTGAGTCTAATTTAAACAGTTTCCATAGGACTGGGCACAGTAAAACAATACATCTTCGTGCCTGCAATTTAGGAGTCAGTCCTACTGTCGGCTTGATCTTTGCTCGCCATTAGGAATGTACTTTTCACTTCAAGGAAGGGTACTGCAGCATGACCAGGCATCCCAGACAATCTGTGAAACCTCCACCCTTGGAGTTTTTCAAGAGTCATGCTCATGAAACTCCAGCTGACCTGCCACTGCCTCCACTTCAGGATGTAGTCTGAAATAGGAGACACTCTACATGTTCCTTCCAAACATCCATAACTCTTAATTATCTGCTTTTGGGGAGTCACCAGTGTAGGTATGCTGTTCTAAAAAGACTGAAGTATATGAACCATGCCTTTTTTCTTTTTTTTTTTAAATTGAAAAGAAAAAGGGAAAAAAGTAGAACTAAGTGTTTTTCAAAAAATAATAGATAAGTACAGATTACTTTTACTGAAGTTGCTTTATGAAAGTCTAAAACAGTATACAAGGCAGAATTCTGACATAAAAAATCCCCCCATTGAATCAGCACAATATTTATTTTGTAAACACAGCACAGATAACACTTTCATTAGTGATAACACAGTTTTATGGTTTATTAAAGTGAAAGAGATACATATTTTAATAGTATTTTCTCTTTTTCACAACAGTACTGTAGGATTTAGAAAGAATCGTACTCCTTCTGCCTACAAAGATTTTTTTTCTAAACACAGATAAATGCAGTATCTCCCAGGCTGGACAGATGAACACATTGAAGTTATACTTCAAAAAACTCTTCAAGCTATCTGAAAGGATTATTGACTTTATTTCTCCACACTCTTAGACATAGACAACTTGGACTCACATTGGCTGAAGCACACTCAGTTGTGGAGGAAACAGGTGCAGATTCCATGCCTGCAACAGGTCTAGCAATGTGATTCATCCACTCTTTACTTTATAGAAAGGAAAAACATACTTTTACAACAAAGATTATAGCTACAACTCTAATTTTGTTCTAGATTAAAAGAGTAGCCTCACGACCAGATAATTCCTGCCACATTTATACTCAAAATAAATAAATGTATACCCAATTGTATGAAGAATTATCTGCATCTAGCTGACACTCTTAACATCATTATGTCAATGAAAGCCTTAAGCAACTTTTTGAAAAGCAAATGTCAAATATATGATTTAAAAAGAATGCCAAAAAAAGTATTTTTTTCTTGGTTTTCTGCTGTTGTAAATTGATGGATCCATCTGGGCACATGAGGATTTCACTGGACATTTAAAAGAAATCGTTCTAGGTGAACCTGAAAGTTTTGCATCATGTTATGAATTTCATTGATAATGTGCAAGTTAAGGAAATAATTGACTCTACCTCTAGCCTAATTTGTCAAATAACAATTTTATTTCTTACAATGTATTAATTTAATTTTATCTAATTAACTAGATTTAATATGAAATTTAAACTAGGACAGTAGCATTCACGCACGTGATCCACTGAATCTATTAACTATTTCTAATTAAAAATGCTGTCAAAATTATACTAACAACATGTCTTTGCTTTTAATTATTCTACAATAAGAGAGTTTGTAATTCTGATGGGGCAGCAAATATTGGGCTTGCATGGCAGGTTTTTGGTAACCGGGGCTACAGAGGCAGTTTCAGTGAGAAGCTGCCAGAAGCTCCCCTGTGTCTGATGGAGCCAATGCCAGATGCATCAAAGACAGACTCACCACTGGCCAAGGCTGAGCCCATCAGTGATGGTGTTAATGCTTCTGGGAGAGTTAAAGAAGGGGGAAAATTTACTGTGCTAGAGCAAATTGCAGCTGGAGAGAGGAGAGAGAATGTGTGAGAGCAACAGCTCAGGGTCTGTGAAGGAGGAGGAGGTGCTTCAGGTGCTGAAGCAGAGATTCCTCTACAATCCATGGTGAAGACATCCCTGCAGCACATGGACGTCCACTATGGAGCAGATATCCACCTGCAGCCCATGGAGGACCCAATGCTGGAGCAGATGGATGCCAAAAGGAGACTATGACTCCATGGGAAGCCCACACTGGAGCAGGCTCCTGGCAGTGGCCTTGTGGAGAGAGGAGACTATTCTGGAGCAGGTTTGCTGCCAGGACATGTGCTCCCTGCACTGGAGGAGTCTGCTTCTGAAGAACTGCAGCCTCTAGGAGGGACCCATGCTGGACCAGAGGAAGAGTGTGAGGAGTCTTCCCCCCGAGGAGGAAGGAGCAGCACAAATAACGTGTGATAAACTGACCGTAGTCCCCATTCCCCATCTCCCTGCATTGATGATGGAGAGGAGGTAAAGAATTTGTGAGTAAAGTTAAGCCCAGGAAGTAGAGAGGCATGAGGAAAAGGTATTTTTAAGATTTGGTTTTAGTTCTCGTTATCTTACTGTGATTTCATTAGTACTAAATTAAACTAATTTTCCCAAGTGTGTTTTGATTGATGGTGACAGCGGAGTGATCTCTCCTTGCTCTTTCGTTCTGTTTTCTCTCCCCTGTCCAGCCGAGCAGGGGAGTGATAAAGCAGCTTTGGTGGGCACCTGGTGTTTAGCCAGCATCAACCCACCCCAAGCAGTATGTAAAATTATTATATTACTTAAAGTGTAGAATACAATTGACAACATCTGGTAAATTAATGCAGGTTGATATGACACTGGTAATAAGGTTATAGATTTTTACATAAGGGCTTTACAGAGAATAAAAATAATATCGTTTAATCTATGGCTAAAATTTACTGTATCTTAGTACCTTTTGAACTTTGCAAGACTACTACCATGGCACAGCAGTGACTTTGAAAATAATTTTGTCCAAAGTTGTCATGACATTGCAGACTTAACATTATCACATACGATTGTAACTTGTCTTTAGATGTAGGCACATTCGTTTCTTAAGAAAAAAAAATTATTAGTCATCCACACTTTCATTCAGAATAATTAAAATTCATAAAGTGACTTGCTAGTAAATTGAATGCATTATGATCTAATTATATTAACATTTGGCATACACTAGTAAGCTTTATAAATAATACTTGGTGAATTAGCAGGAAAATATGGTAATTAATTCACAGACATCAATATATTTTTTATGATAAACAAAAGTTTGTGTTTGATTGATTGTGAGGTTCAAATCCAGAGTTTTGTGACAGCACAACTGACCATTTTTTGATCATGCTTCACTGGTGAAATTTTAGCATCAAATTAGAGGGAGAAAAAACCAAACATTTAATTTCCACCCTGCTAGGATTAATTCTTACCTAACAAGAAACAACCACAGCTAAAAATAAAATTCTTCTACCTTTTCAAAGCTATGTTATTTTAAAAGGTTAATTTTCAAGAAAAAAAATATTCAACAAGTAGAAATACATGCAGCTGTGCTCGTTAGGTTTAAACTGTCACTTTTTGAGCAAACTTCTCAATAGGAAGTCCCTTCTCCCAGAGATCATTATCAGCATATACTACACCTTCTTAGTGCTTTTAGTGTAAGGCTAAAAGAATCCTTAACCTTAAAAAAAAATTAATGAACATACTTGTACCAAAACCTAGAAAGTGTGCCACTCTTTTATGTTTCTATCCATCTGTTTACAAGATACCTAGAGGTTTCAATATTTTCACTGGAGTCTTATGAGTAATGGTAGAGCATATGACTTTTAAATGATTTATTAGGAATCCATAGAGATGGGAAAAACAAAGGATGCAATTAGAGGTGGCAACTATCGATTAAAAATCCTGATATAGTTCACTTAAAGAAAGGAAAATGATAAATGACATGATTTTATCATTGGACGGAATGTCAAAGAAAACATTGTTGTTTCTCAGATATCTCCAGTGTGAACTTCTCTGGAGAAGCTCAGTACGCTTTTTGATGTTTGAAAAACAGGAAAAATAATGTTATTAGCGTTTCATAACTGAGATGTGGGGTGGCTGCATCAGGTGGGAAAAGAAAGGAAACTAAAGGCACAGGTGAAAAAAACGGCTGATTCTATGACCTTCTCTGTAACGGCCCCTTAAATAATAGTTTAAAGAAACAATGGTGCTGAAAGGATCTATTTTGCAAAGTTATTACTAAATATTCATTTTTTCCCTATTTCACTAAGAACTAGTTCCAAGAATACAGATCTTAATAATTTATTTTCATTGCCAAAATAAGAACTCAAGAGGCTACATTAATTTCTGGCATAGCACTAATGAATGCAGTGAAATCACACAAGGGGTGATTTTAAATCATAATGTTTGATGGAATTCAAATTCCACCAAAAGTTTCTCCCAAACCTCATTATATAATGAGGTTTCTCCATGCATAGTGGAAAAAATCACAACAAAACAAAGAAAAAAACCCCAAACC
>VZTA01003413.1:0-15157 GCA_013398855.1 Mohoua ochrocephala | reverse complement strand
AAAAAAAAAAAAAAAAGAAAAAAAACATACAAAACAAGGAAGTAATAAGTAATTAGGAAATGAACATTGATTTGGGGGTTTGGACTATATTAAAGAAAAACAAATAGAACAAAATATGAAGGATACAAACTACTCAATCCTGTTTTCTAAATAACAGTAGAAAAATGGCAAATGAAAAGAAAACCATGAATCCCAGGTAACTTAAATAGAAGCCTGGATATAGCGATCCTTTTTTCTAGACCACTTTTCCAGCCTTCAACAGCCTGGCAGCCAAGCAACGAAAACAGTATAGTGGGCCAAAAATCCACAAAACAGGTGAACCGTAAACTATTTACGCATAAGTGAACCATCTCCAGATAAAATGACTGTCAAAATATTTCTCCATGTCTAGCTTATTAACATGAACCTTCCCTCTGATTTTGTTTTTTTACATAATAGGATAACCTTTTCTGCATTACAAGAAACAACACCAGAGCTTAGCAAAATTTGTTTCTAGTACCACAAACCAGGCGGTCCCTGGAAAGTACAAGGACAGTCCATTCTTCCTTGAAACTGCACAGATTGAAAACCCCACAAAACAGTACAGAAGTATCTTAGTCCACACTTACATGGAATTAAATGGCTTTTTGACTGGATCAGCAGTGCATTAACTTTGGATTTGTATTTGCAGCTTAGCAGAGGACACGGTTCTTCCATAGTCTGCACCAAGTTTGTCATTCTTTACAGCGCTTATAACTACTTTTTGTTTGTTTGTTTTTAGCTCCTGATTTTGATTCCAGAGACAATAGAATCTGACACCAAAATCAATGCAATTCAGCATACTGATTTGCAAAACAGTTCCTAGTTGCACTACAGGAGCTAATGGAGGATGCAAAAGACTTAATTTTAGTTTTATATTCTGTCAGGGTTTTGTTAATAATTCCAGTAAAATTTCAGTTTTCCTGTTACCCAGTTATAAAATGGAGACAATAAACGTCTCCACATCTTTAGAGAAATGTGCACTACCACATTAAGGAAAAATACCTTAAATAGTTTTGGATTCTTGGGGTTTTTTACAGGCACTGCTGTTAAGCAAATAGTATGGGAATCTGGATATTACCATCTGGGCTAAACTTTCATCCTCCTTCCATCAGCATTCAGAAAAAGGACGGAACTTTGGGTTTCACCTGCTTAATTACGGCCCTTAGGAAATGCACCAATTTTTTTACCCAAATCTGTTAAAACAGCCTCCTGGCATTTCTGTCTGTCTAAATTTGAGGCTTCAAGTGTCCATAAAGTACAGTGATCACCAGAGCATGAGAGAGAAATTTATAAATTATTTCAAGTATACCGTGTTCAAATGCATTATTTTCTTTTAACTCATTCATAAACTACCTCTTTCCCTACTGACAGGGAGCAGAAAATCATCATAGTCTTTTACTCAGAGAGACACTTGTATGGTACTCCAGCAGGCCCTAGAAAGAGGGCATGTCCGAAAGGAGTGTTCATTGTGTTTCCCAGAAAAAATTTTCTACGTGAACTAGTCAGTGGTTTTAAGTGCATGTAAGTGTTTTCAGTGCATATATGGGAAATGCTTATGGCACAGTGAAAGTTACTGTTTTGATCTTGCATTTCCCAAATTTAAAGTTTTCATAGTGCTTTTCAAGGGAAGTCTCCAGCAACAGAAGAAAGAAATGCAAATATTTCAAAAAGGAACAAGATGCTATATTGAAACCTTGAAAAATATTTTCTCCTTGTTGCTACTCTAGTACTTAATTAGGATGAGGAAGAGTTTTCAATGACTTAAGAGAGACTAAAACTAAACTCTTTTTGTTATGGTCAGAAAAAATATTGGAACCCAATGGTTTTGCCACTTAAAATTAGTTTTTTAAAAGTACTAGGTTATACCTTAAAATAATTTATAAAAATATATCACGTGAGACATATTCATATGATTATTGCATCCATTATGCTGCCCAATGTGATTTGCAAGATCAGATCTTAGAACAACTGTTAAGCTCAAAAAGACAAAGCAGCAGCACACCCTATAAGCCAAAACTTTATTGTCAGAATACCTGAAATCTAAAGAGTCTAATCATCATTAATTGTAATTGAAAAAGAAAGAATAGCAATGCAGTTAAAATTGATATACACACTTTTTTGAGTTTCTACCCTTTCTTCTGCTGTTGTGTCCCTGGTGCCTGTACTTTTCTATGCCAAACCCTGGGTCTCCTCAATACCCCTGATTTAATATGAGGCTTGTATGTCTCTGCACTACATCACTGTATTAGAGCGGTAAATACCTTGTTCTTCCCACAGCAACCACTCATTATTGCTACCTGCATAAAACTAACTGTGTGCACTGCTAGCTCAATAAAACTCTGTATGGCTGTAATATAAACAGCTAAAAAGTAAAAGAGGTTAGCCTTAGGCATCTGGTCAATTAAAGAAATTGCTGTCACAGCTAAAGCAAGGCAAACAAAGCTGCAGGCAGGTCAAAAAAAGTTCACAATGAGCAAGAATGACAAACCCAGTCTTGAAGCCTTACAAACTCTGTGCAAACCTCGTGACCCGTACGGAGCCACGGCAGCATTGTGTTACAGAGTTACATGGCTATATGCTTGTAACGCCCCAAACAGCTGGTTGAAAGGGGTTTACAGTGTTCCTGTACTCTGGGTTAGACGCGCAGGAGAAATATCAACCATGTTTCCTCAAGAGGTCAAAATAACAAAAAAGTTTACTGACAGACTCTAAAAAATCAAGGAACTTTGGCAAAATATTTAGTACAGCATCCAACCAACGTAAAACACAGAATTTACCCAGCCCATTCAACTTAACAAACTTTAAACCCATCTGATGTTGTTAGCAAACTTTAACCCTTTTGATGTTAAGTAACTCAAAATGTTCCAAGAAGAGGGAACTAGAAGAAGAAAGGGAGAAAGACAAAAAAAATATAGAAACAAGTATCTACCAACTCCTAGGTTCCTGGGGTGTTCAGATACAAACTCCAAGAGGAAGGTAGGGTCAAGACCTGTGCTTACCCCATATTCAGCCTTAAATACCACTGGCCCTCCCCTCAGGTGGCACTTCCAGTCATTTGGCTACTCAGGAGCTGGGTAAGGCACAGTGTAGCACTGCCTCCAGTGTGCCAATGGCTTCCGGCTCTGCCAGGCTGGGATTGTGGCTCTGGGCTGAGGGATGTGGTGCAGTTTGCTGTCTCGCCAGGGCAAGGCCTGACCTGGCCCCTCCCACACACACAGGCATCCCAAAATGTCTCCAGACATCAATCCTTCCAGGGTCTGACAACACTGCACATTTTTTCAGGGGCTATGACCCTCTCTGCTCTTCATACTGGCTGTAGAGACTTTGCATTACATCTAAAATGGTAAATTATTTTTTGTGTGTGTCCCCAAATATTGTAATACTGGAGTTTGATTGGTTTTTGTTGTTTTGTTTAAACCAACAAATTGCAAACATACAATTGTCTGTATACTTGCCTTTCATGTCTATAAAGGAAAGCTTTATCCTCAGTCTGTTTTGATTTTAATGACCAGGCCAATAACTTTAAAATCATCATAAGAGTACCATCTTTGATGAATCTAAAAGATAGTGTGACCAGCACTGGAACATAAGTCCTACGTAATGAAACTTGGAAGAAAATGTTAGTGCCAGCAAGATTAACCTTATTTCTGATTAAATTAATGAGAAATATAACAGAATCATAGAATCACAGAATGTTTTGGATTGGAAGGGACCTTAAAGACCGTACAGATCCAACTCCCTCTGCTGCAGACAGGGACACTTTCCACTTGACCAGGATACTAAGAACTCTACCCAACCTGTCCTTGGACACTTCCAGGAATGGGCCATCTACAGCTTCTCTGGGCAACCTGTTCCAGTGCCTCACTGCCCTCACTGTAAAGAATTCCTTCCTCTCTGTAAGGCTGAAAGTGTGCTCTAGTGTGGCTAGCACAGTTTAGAGTCACTGGCAGAGGACTCTCACTAGCACCCTGCCCTCTAACCTCTGGATTCTATCTCCCAGCTTACCAGGGACAAGGTATTTCCCTATTTCTCATCACATCTAGTTTAAATCTCTGCCAATGAGCTCCAACGAGCTCTGTTAGTTTCTAAGCAAAGTCTCTTCTCCTTCGCTGAGGAAGGTGAGGTGAGTCTCATCTGATGACAGCATGCCTGTTGCTGCATAGGCTATTCCATTGTCAAAAACCCCCAAAATTTGGCAGTGACACCAACCACAGAGCCATGACTCAGCTCGACTGTTTCTTCCAGTGTTGCTGTCTTCAACTGGAGCTATAGAGGAGACTATAACTTGTGCCCCAGGTTCCTTACCAAGTGTCCCAAGGCCCTGAAGTCCTTTTTGATCACCGTTGGACTTTGTGTTGCTACTTCCTTGCCCCCTTCATGGAAGATCAGTAATGGGTAGTAGTCCAGAAGTTGCACTAGGCTCAGAAGTTTCCTGGAGACATCCTTAACCCAGGTCCCAGGGAGGCAACTAACCTCCCTATGGGTAGGGACCAGTCAGCATATTGGGCCCTCTGCTCCCCTTAGACGATAATTGCCTGCAACTGTAACACATCTTTTCCTCTTGGAAGTGGTTCCATTATGGGGGTTTGACCTTTCTAATTGTGGTGGCACCTCTCATATAACCTCCTCCCTTTCATCCTTTGGCTGGCCTTCCACATACAAAGTCTCCTAACTAATGTGCAGAGGCACCTGAAGCGGGGGGTGAGGTGGCTGAAGACCGATTTCACTTGCCACCCTGAGCAAATGGTCCATTTGCTCCTTTCTTCACAACTACTAGCTGCACCCTTTTGGAAGAGGGATAGAGAATCCCCCTCGATCTTGAATTATTTTTTGTGGTTGCTCCGAGTCTTGTACTACTTCTGGTGGCTGCTCCTGTCTCAGGGAGGCCAAAGCTTGGTTTCCCCAGTTTATCTCCCTTTCCGATTCTCTAATACTCCTTAAGCATCCCACTTAAGAATCCCAAGTTCTGCTATCAGACTGAGAAACTCGTCCACTTGGTCATATCTGACAAAAATTCTGTCTCTGCTACAGTCTAGTGCAAGGCTTGAGCCCTCCCTACAGCCTGAAACCTGAATGGCCAGGCGGCTTTTTGGGAGCTCTGTCTTGGTCGCTGTAGCGATGTAGGATGTATCCTTTTTGGTGAGCAGAGATGACTTGGCTCCCTGCTGAGTGGGAATACCATACCTCTGCTCTCTGACTACCAGCTGAGGTGACTGCAGTCCTTCCTCACAGAACTCTGGAAAATTTGGTGAGGGTTTAGTCTCTAAAAATAGGAATTTCACAACAGCAAGATTTCTGCAAAATTTTCAATACAAAATTCAATCTAAATTTAACTTTCCCCTCTTTCTTCACATCCTTATTCTTTTTTATTCTGAATTCATTATAAATAATCATTTTAATGACTGTTTTATAGATGGGATCTTTATGTCCCACTATGTCAGAAATATGCCATCCTTTTCTCCACCTAATCAAAACTCTTTTCTGTGCTCGTTCCTTTTCAAACCTAGAAGAAAAAGCAGACCATTGAAAGCTACCCTTTTTTACTGTCTAAAAAAGTTTCTATTAAAATCTCCCATAAAACCTAATAAATTTTATTTTGGTCACCTTCCTCTTTCACACTCTGTCATGTGATTGTCACCTCTACCTGTTGCTAGATTTTGTTTCAGAAATACAAGCTAAGCAAAAGGAAATAACTGCTATTAAATTGAATACAGTTTTTAATTTCAAAATATATACACAAGTTAATCTCAATATATGATTTTTTTTTTGTTCAAGTATAAAAAGCAAAAAACATCCTGGAACAAGGAGCTTAGCCTGGTGTTACAGTCCAGCTTTTAAAGTTATTAGAAAATCCTCTTGCAGAATTAAGGTGCAAACGAGACCATATGCCAAAGTCAATAACATGGATTTTATTTAATAGTGAATATGAGAGAGAGAGAGGGAGAGAGAAAAGGGAAGAGAAAGAAATAGAAAAGAGGTGGGGGGACAGAAAGAGAGTGGCAGAGACAGATTAAAGAAAATATCACCATTCCGTGGATCCCACTGGCATCCCAATGATCCTCTCCAGCTCGTCTTCTTGGTGCTGAGGGTCCCCCCAAAAGCATAGAATCCGATGGGTTAATATACGCTCAGGCCAGGCGGGAATTCCCAGGCACCTCCCCCTGGAGGGGGGGCAGTTTGACACAGTCTCTTGCAGCAGTCTCTGGATCTGTTGCATCACTTTGTATCATGTGCAGTCCTGTGGTGCAAGGCCTCAGGAATGAGTCTGACATTACAGGCTAGAAATTTAAAATTATTCTCATGACAATATTGAAAAAAGTTTGGGAAAAAAGAGATCCTTCTCATTTATACCACAATATAGTAAAATGTCCTAGGTGTTAAAGAAGAGTAGAGGTCTCAAAGAACATCATGGAAATACGACATTGATAACTCTTTAGCAGTACTAGCATTAAATTCTTATTTTGGATACTTGCTGATTCTAGTTCAGTGCAGGGAGGTAAAGAGCGGCAAAACTGGATGGGATTAGGTACAGCAGGCTGAAACTGAGGTATGTAATGCCTTGACATCTTCGTCTTTCTCATAGAGAATCCCCCTCAAGTCAGAAAGATTTTCCATCATGAACACTCGTTTCAGACTATACAAATTTTCTAAAGAACGCAAGTTCAGAACAGCATGCACAGGATCTGTAATACTGCTGTGCCGATTAAATTAAGCATTCGATTTATAGAGGGTATCGTGGCAGTGTAATAGGATTTCTTATAACAGGGCATCATTAAGGATTACAAACTGGTATCTGCAACATTTGACTGCCTTTTTAGAAGTCTACAAGTAATTAATAAAACATAGTTTAATTAATGCAGTTCAGTGTTAGCAATTTGCGTGTTTGCAGTAAGGAATCATCTAAGATAATATATTAATGGCCCAAATCATCATCTCAGGAGTGTGTGCAGTTACGTTGGCATAAACCTGGAAGAACTTGATTGACCTGTCAATTTAATAACTAATACTTGCTAAAGAATATTATACTCAGTTATAATTTTTGTTAATGTTTGCCTATGTCTACTTAGAGAATTCCTATTCTCTTAGAAAATTCCCTCAGGAATTCCTAATTCCTCCTCTTAGCTCTCTTTCACATAAATTCAAATGTTGTCCACAGAGTTATTGAAGGACTGGGGGCAGAGGCTACGACTGTATATGAATTGAGAATACAGTTACTCCACTGAAAATATGACTTTTCTTTCTTCCACAAAAAAAAAAGCCTTGTGAGACCTAGTAATCTTTTTTTCCTATAACCTCATCTTTTCTGAGTCTTTTTGCAAACTCTGTGCAGTATTTCTTCCAGTGTGATGGGTTTGGGAAATAGTAAGAGAGTTCTTTACAAGAATGCTCTAAGCCTCATTTTTAAAAGGATTATCACGAATTACAATGAAAGAGAAATGACGTTGTGATCTCTACAGATAGAAGTTGCTTTGGCCCAAATTTTTTCTGGAAGATACAAGTACCAAATACCTATTCCTCTGTCTCACTCAGCATCTTTTTTTAATAGCACTTTGCAAGCATCATACAAATAGTCCTTCATCTCTATTGATTGTAAACTAAACAGCTTTATTAACTAAATATAGCAAAACAGAATTTTAAAAAGCCATTAGTGCCACAGCATTATCTAGAGCCCATTTGACCAGTAGCTTCATAAACAAAACCCTCAGTTGTATTGATCTGAAACTCAGAAGAGGGGGGGGAAAAAAAGTGAATGTATCTGAGATTTCGGGTAAAAATAGAAACAGAAAGGCTGGCTAACTATTGGAGAAATACTATTTGTATACATACAGCCTAAGCCTTTCCATAAGCAGACTTGTAGCCTTTTCCAGCCTGGACTAACAGAGGAGGACCAGAACACTCTGAAAAACAACTAAGCTCTGGAAATGGGATCCCTTATTCTTTCGAGTTTAGTAATATCTCCAGTACAAACTGTTCTACTTTCCAAAGAGATGCTTAAATCTTGACTAACTTGACTTGCTGTTAAATTTCTGTCTAGCCTGAATTTAGCAATTTGCAAACTAAATTAAAACTTTAAAAATGTTTTGGACAAATCTCCTTCTCAGAAAAAATAAGAATATTTCAATCATCTTTATTTTGTTCTGTGGTTTTTTTCAGTTATGTTTGTGATTAAGGAAGAGGAAAGAAAAGAGCAAAGGAAAATCATCTCAGCGTTGCTTAATTTCTTTTTTTAATTTTTCAAAAATCATTAAATGGAAAAATATATATTTTGAGATCATTATCAAAAAATAATGACATGAAATGATAATATGAAATAAAATGCAACAAGAACAATACAATACAAAATGAAAATAAATATAAAAGTAAAAATTATAGTGATTCTAAATATTAAAAACTAATTTGGCTTCATAAAGTATTTGCTTCTGCTACAAGTAGATTATTTCACTTAAGGGAAGAAAAAAACAAAACAAAAAAACCCCAAAGGAAAGTAATTTATTTATCCTGAAATAAATATTTTAAAACAACGTGAGTACACGTGAACTGACTTCCACAAAACACAGTAATAAAAATCGAACTTTAGGAGAGGTACTGCTCTCATTGAAACAGGAGAGATACAGCAAGTACTCCTTCTCCATGTATTCTATTAGAGAATTAACTATGCTCTCAATTAATTTCTAACTTTGTATTTGAATTTGTCTGGCTTCATCTTTCTGCCAGCTGTCTTTGTTATGCCCTTTTCTGCTAACTTAATTAATCTTTTATTTTCACCCTGTGAAAATATTTATGGACTGTAATCAAATCACCTCTTCATTTTGAAAAGATAAATAGACGGGGTCCTTTCAGTCTCTCCCAATCCATGGAACTAACGTCCGTATGCCTCCTTATCTGCCTTATTCATTGCCTTGACAGCAATCATCACAAATAGATTCCAATACTGGCATCATCTATACTATAAATGTATAGTAAGCCATTATACACTAAATATTTATGTATGAATATTTAGGGATAAGATCAGATGACTGTCTTCCTAGTGCTATCCCATGTTTTCACATCCAGGGATTGCATTAGGCTCTATCAATGTGATGTGACACACAAAGTACAACACACAAAATGTTGGATGTCCTTGCCGCCCCCTGCGTTTATGCATGTTGGCTTCCTCTCTGAAAGTAGGACCACTATTTCTGTGCATGAGACATAGTTTTGCATTCAGCTACTTTAGAAGTACACTTATACACCGTTTGCTTTTTTGATCAAAATTCTGTTTCATGGGATGGCCACGGACATTTTTGTGAATAGCGTGTCCCAGTTAAGGTCTTGGTCAACAGGCAGGCACAGTCCAAAAATGTCAAACTTAAAAATTTCATAAACTGATTCCCAGACAATTCTTCTCAGATTATGAGAATAGAGTGTTAGTCCCTGAAATGCCATGTTTGATAATCCAATGGAATTACAGATGAATACTTACATATATTTCTATTCATAGGAAACCTACAATTAATAATGCAAATGCCCTTCTGAAGGCTGCTTACTGACATAATTTGCTGACATTTAAAATTGCAAACCTAATGCAGAATTGTCACTTTTTTCCACAAAAAGGTTTCAATTAGGAAATGCAGTAGGAGGGAGAGTGGATCTCAGTAGGAAGAGATAATATGTGCTGCAATGTCTCGGAACAATAGAATTCAATCTCAATAGGAAGTCTTTATTTAGAACATCCTCTCTTTCGTGTGACTGTCTTAAAAATGTTATTTAAATGTTTCTCTCCAAAGAAAAAAAATTTAAAAACATGCTCAATTGGGCCAAAATCTATTTACTTTACTCACACAAGAAGTCTTGTTCCTTCAGAAGTTAATCAGACTTCTCAGATATGAACATCAAATGCAATGTAGCCCATAATAGATTTCTTTTTCTGAGGTCTTAGTAGTTTGCAAAGAAGTATATTTTGGATTTAATAATTAATTAAAATTCAGTGTTGCTGCTGAATTTTGCTCTGCTGTAGATGCAGAAACTCCATGGAAGTTTCAAGGATCTCAAGGATGTCCTCCGGATTAATCAGGACACTTCTGGACTGGTAAAACTGGCTGCTCATTTCCAAAAACATGTGGTAGAAAATGGAAGGCATCTATGGTATAAATAGTGAAAGAAACAAGCAAAGCAACTGAATAAGATTTAACCAGTAAATTCGCACCACATGAAAATCTCTCATCAACTAGAACATATAAAAGGTTAAAATTTTTAAAATAATTATATTATTTTTTTGTGTAGGGAAATACTAATTTCTATTTTATTAAGCAAAAATTCAGCTAGGTGACACACAATTAACTTGAAATTATTGGCATAAAAAAATTTTTGTCCTATTACTTAAAGTTTTATTTATCTCCAAAATCTACTAGATAGTCTCTGCAATACTGATTTTTAGATCAGTCTGAAAGGAGAGGCAAAAATATACATTGTTGGCAACCATGAACCTTGTTTTCCTTAAATAATCTTTACTTTAAAATATTTCAAACTGTTCTCAAATGTAGTAGTTCACCTGTTTTAATATAAAGTTCAGTAGCCTTTCCACGTTTTTGGTTCAGATTTTTTTCCTCATTTTCTCTTTCCAGTGAGAAATAAAACCATATGTCAAGGAAATTTTCTGATGGTGTTTTGCTATGTTTCTGGTTTTCTCTCCATTATTTTAGTCCTTTCTTCAGGACAGATGTGTTCTCTGCTTCAAATATTAGCTGATTTCTTCAGGGGTAAGAAAGATAAAGAAGCCACAAAGAAGGTGAGGCATGAGACCAAAGAAGCATGGGACCAAAATCTCACAACTCTTTGGCTGAAGAAATACTTTCTGAACTCATGTAAATGGAGTATAATTGGGAAGGCAATGCAACACTGGAAAAGTTTTGCATGATTTTCGCTGACAGTTGTAAAGCCCCGAACTCGCCTGGCAAGTTTCTTGAAAGGGGCTGAGGTACTCTAATTCCCTGAGGTGGGCACAAGGGAGAGCATGGCAAAGTTCTCAGGAGGTTAAACAAACTTTTATAATAAAACTTTTAAGGATAAGGTACTTGACAAATTTTAAAGCAACATTCAATCAAAATAAAGAATTTCAAAAAACATTGACTTAGCAATTTCTAACCCACCCAACTTTAAGTTACCAAGATTCTGAGAAAGAAGGGGGAAGGAGAAGAGAGGGAAGGCAGAGAGGTGGAGAGAGAGAGAGAGAAATATTAGCTGCTTGAATTCCAGCATGATCTCAGCTACTATAAAATCCACGTGGTCTGTGATCCTCCCTTCCAGGTACGCTTCTGGTGAGTCAGTGGCTAATAGCCATTCTGGGGCTGAACTAGACACTTCAGGGGGGTAGGATGTGAAGCAGAGCAACATTCCACTCATGCAGGACTTGTCCTGCCCTCACACACTTCAGTTGGTTTGAGCCAGTAATCATTTTCTCCAGTCTCTAAGAATGGTCTTTAAAATTAGCAAGGAGATGATGTTTTTTAAAGTTTTATGAGCTTTTCAGGGAAGAAGTGCGGTTATGGCCTTTTTGGATGAGTATATAGAGTTCATTGAATGTATTTTAGCTGAATTTTACAAACAGGTAAGATCCTTCAGGAACTCAGTTAAAAGCTCATTGAGTGATTTTTCTTTTTAAAGACTTGGGAAGCGATAATTACATCTCTGATCAGTAAATCTTTTAAATACAAAAAGACAAGAATTTCCTCATCAGACTAGAAGTTTACATGGCCCATAATATTATGTTAGCCATTGGGTGATGTGTAGGAAAAAGCAAAACAGGAAAAGCATGTAATGATATTTCCTCAGAATATTTTCTCAGCCTACCGCAATTCACATTTTGGTGATTCTGCACATGTCATTGTTATTTTTTTAATCTTGATAGATTCTTCTTCCATAATTTTAAGCCATGTAGATGGCTAGCATGCAGATGAAGCAGTTTTACAGCTTTAATCACATTTCATCTGAAGAACTCGCTCCTGTTGTTTATTTTGAACTTATCCCTCGCTAATTGCATTTAGTGCCATCTAGTTCCTGTATAGAAGAGTCAATGAACACTTCATTCCTGTTCTCTTTCCCCACAGCTTTCATGACTTTCTAGGTTTCTAACATGCCCACCCATGAATCATCTCTTTCTCCATATCAAAGAATCTCAGTCATGGGTAGCTCAGTCCTCATAGGTAGCTCTCTGCATTTGATAATTTTTCTTTTCCTTTTACTTTTCCTTCTTTTTCTTCTTAATACTTCTTCTTTATCTTTCAATACATCAGACTTTAGTCAAGCTTCAACTATGAATTTATTTAGTGACATAATTGTGTTTTCTATTCTGCTATTTCTTTCAGTCCTCAGTATTATAATAAGGTTTTAGCTACTATTGAAAAATTCCAGTTCTTGACTGGCAGATTATTCTGTGAGATATAATTGAAAAAGTGTATGTTCTTAATAAACTATTTATTTTAAATAGGCTATAGATGTAACCAAAGCTTTGAATTGTATATAATCCTTGTGTCATGAAGCAAGTATTTAATATTTTCTTACTTTTCTAGTATTTGCTCCTCTTTTTCTGTATTTTAATCAATCTCAAAACAACACAGGTCAAAATTTGGATAAATGAAATAACAAGACGATATTGTCTCTTTTTCACACTATGCATTTCTTACTTAAAAACCATAAATAAATGAATATAGATATATTGAATATGCATACTTCTCTTGACAGTGCTATTTTAAAATTTTGCATTGTGATTATTCAATAATGTTAATAGATATCCTAAATACAAAACTAATTTCTTCTCACTAAAGTTATTTTCAGATGTAAATGTTTAGAAGATACACAAATGGTTATTTATTCAAGATATTTAGTATAAACAGTCAAAAATATTTTTTAAAAGACTTTTAAATTTTCAAAATAATTTAATCATTGCAAAAAGAAATTACAGTCTGTTTTATTTGATATGAGAGTTATGGCACCTTAACTTAAAATTGTTGGTTTATTCCCAAGTGCAGTCTTTGCAAAGAAGGCCAGAAGAAAATCCCACACAGAGAATAAACCACAAGCAAAATGTTTAATCCAATACTGCTGGTTTTATTGTTAATTACCTCTCAAGGGGCTAGGATGTCAATAGATAGTGATCTGGTATCTTGGAGTCTTTGCTGTTAAATGCATGATCAATACTAAATAGAATTTTAACTGCCCATGATTTAATTAGGAGTGGTTCTTTTTATCCTGCATACAATACCAGAATCTCACTCAATAAAGTACAAAGGAAGACTGCCATGATGATCGTGTATTCACTACATTCTGGGACTATGCAAAGGAATTGGGAAAGATTGTGTTGTTAAGAAATTGCAATTGGCCTGTAACATGGCAGGAGTCAATCTTCTTCTATAAGTCACGTGAGGAGCGGCTGAGAGAGCTGGGATTGCTTAGCCTGGAGAAAAGGAGGCTTGGGGGAAACCTCATCACTCTCTTCAACTGCCTGAAAAGAGGCTGTAGCAAGGTGGGGGTCGGCATCTTCTCCTAGGCAGCCAGGGACAGGACAGGTGGAAATGGCCTCAAGCTGTGTCAGGGGAGGTTCAGGTCGGACATCAGGAAGACTTTCTTCATGGAAAGGGTTGTTAAGCATCGGAACAAACTGCCCAGGGAGGTCGTGGAGTCAGCATCCCTGGAGGTGGTCAAGAAATAGCTGGATGTGGCACTTAGTGTTCTGGTATAGTTGACAAGGTGGTGATCAAAGACTGTATTTTATCTTGGAGTTCTTTTCCAACCTACATGAATCTGTGATTTTCCCTTCATTCTAAATTAATCCAGATTATTGCAAGTACAGAATACTGAAAACTACAGTTTTAGATCCTTAATACTTTGCAGCTCCAGAAAAGGAAATTCTAATTTTAAATTAAGGCAATTGGTTTTAAATGGAGGTTATGTGTATTTTCAACTGGAAATAACCGATCCCTCGAATATTCCTTGAATATGCCCCATTCCTGAGCTCAAATGGCCACTGGAAAATAAAATCATATTGCTAGCTGTGGAAGATCGGATCTTTTACCAGGTTTTATACAAATACATCTAAATAAGATGTCTTGTTCATCCTTCCATATGTCTTATCTAAATAGCCTGTTTCTGTAGAAGATAAATGCTACAACTAATTAAAAAAGAAACACACAAGAGTTACCAAAGAAAATGCAGTTATCACTTTAGAAAATTGATTAAGAGACCATATACGACCAAAGAGAAATCCATGGACTGTGGGACCAGAGAAAATAGAAATAAGTGTGTGA
The DNA here is from genome assembly GCA_013398855.1 of Mohoua ochrocephala. Classification (NCBI taxonomy): domain Eukaryota; kingdom Metazoa; phylum Chordata; class Aves; order Passeriformes; family Acanthizidae; genus Mohoua; species Mohoua ochrocephala. Next base: position 854 of record VZTA01003413.1, on the reverse strand, counting down.
AAAAATGACAGCAAAAATATATGAAAAAAGACTAAATGCTAGAATACAATGGTAATGCAGTTAATGATGGAAGAAAATAGAAGAGGTCAACATATATTTCTATTCTTTACTCAGAAGGAAACAGCATGATGAATCTTCTTATCACATGAAGAAGATAAAGTAATTTCCAATCCATTAGTGAGCATAGGGGTATAAAACAATATCTACATGTTGTAAACATTTAATGATGATTTATATTTTTAACAAATTTTGGAATACAATGGAATTTCCTGCAGACTGGAGACTGATATAACTATACAACCACTTAAAAAGTAAGGGAAGTGACCCTCGTAACTGCAGGCTGCTACTCTTTCCTGAAGCCTGAGGTAAAATAATGAAAATAAGGATCTGAGATTCAGTTAACTAAGATTCAAGAACAGCAACATATTTAATCTTCTTCAACAATTTTTTTTTAAAATAGCTGAAGTGAAAAAAAGCTAAATATAGAGAGCTGCTGATCGACAAATCTTAAATGTTATTGATAGTTATCGCAATTAATTGACATGCTATTTTTTTAAAAAAATAAATATTTATAAAATAAAATAAACAACCCAAACTAACCAGGAAAATACCAGGGAAATATCAAGGAAATATTTCACAGGAATTAAAGGGTCTTCCTCTAAGAAGGCAATATGGCTGACAGCCCAGCTAAAGTGAGCTAGAGATGAGTAGAAGCCTGAGGTACTCAACAATTTTCTGAAGGCCTCAGTCTTCAGTGGCAATGTCTCTTTCCAGACTTCTTGAGTGGATGGGCAGCAGGACAGCAGGGATCAGGGTGAGAAAAATGCTTCCCACTGTATGTAAAGATCAGGTTC